>OMNN01087763.1:0-18175 GCA_900302755.1 Chromis chromis
ATATTTTGTTGGTCCCCCTTATGTGGTCAAAAATGCTATGAACCATTGGGCATGGACAAGAGGACCTCTCAGGGTGTCCTATGGGGTCTGGCACCAGGACGTTGGCAGTGGATCCTTTGGGTACTCTGGCTTGTGCAGTGGGGCCTCTGTCAATCAAACTTGTTTCACTGCATCCTGTTGATGCTTGATCAGAATGCAGAATTTGGAGGGCAAATCAACATCTTGGGCCATTGTCATGTTCCTCAAGATGTTCCTGATTGTTTGATGTTTTTGCCATGTGGTGGGGTGCATTTTCCTGTAGGGGTAGGCCAGTGACATTTGGGATTGCCATTTTCATGAGGGAGTGTGTTTGTTCTGGGACAATGTTTATTTGGGTGTCTAAGTCTCATCAACATGGATGTTAAAATCCAAGGTTTTCCAGCAGAACACCACATAGTACCAGTATGATCAATGTTATTCACTTCACCTGTCAGTGGTCACAATGTTGTGGTTGATCGGTGTATAAAGACGTTTACTTCTGCCATGTCTCAAATCCCCACACAACTACATGACCTCCTATTAACTTTGAGCGTAGGCCCATAGGTCAAAACTCCATGCAATTTGTAAAGCTGAGGGACATTCAGGGTTACTGTGTTTTCTTGTTGCTTGTTGTGCTTCAGTGCACCCTAAACTCAGCTGCTGTTTGTTTCCCTCTTTGCTCTCTGTGCTCAAATAAACTGTATTTTAATAGGGCAGAATCCCGAATAAAGCTGTTCTCATTTACATATTTTTCTGTTATCAGACAGCAGAATGAATATGAAATAGTGACTGAAACGCACCCCATTAACACTACATGTTAAACAGCAGTCAGGAGAGCAATTTCTGAATTGATTTTTATACCTGCACTGTCATCTGACAAACTCACCAGATATTTCCATGTGAAGCAATAGAAAGTCCTGGTCTCCTGGTGTCAGCGGCCATGCGGTCAACTGCTTTGCAGAGTTTTCTTCCTGGAGGGGGCGTGAACAGCGGCACTTCATTCGTCTTCAGAGTGGTGGGAAAGAGCCTGTTCAATACTGTCCTACAACAGGGTTTGTACAGTCATGGTGAAATAAACCATCTTTTCAGTATTTTGAGATGAAAAATTAAAGACAAACTGACCACCACCTTAATTTTTTGAAAAATGGTGACGTGAAAATGCAGGGTCAAGAACTTTATCTTCCATCTCACTTCTATTTAAGTTCAGTTAATAAGATCATCCGATTTTACTGCAAGAATGTTTGCTGTATTACTACACTTGAACATTTTCTTCCACACTCGGTTCATGACACATTTCTTCTGTTGTTCTCTGAGTTCGAATTCTACATCCCACAGCAGCGCACAGATCCTGTTGAAACCATGCTGGGACCAACACAGCTTGTCGTGTGATTATTCCATGTCATTCCCTGTGACTTTCAGACGCACAATAACGGTTATGTGTGTGTTTTTCAAAACCTTTTACTAAAAATGCAGTAGGGATTGCAAAATCAGAATTTCGGAAATGTTCACAGTGCCAGTTTTTGAAAGACATTGACTCTTCAGCATAGTACAGCAGCATTACAGTCATGAAAGGTCTAAAATCAGATTTTCATTCATTCATTTTATCATTACAGTTACAAGTCCAGCGGTCCTCTGTGCCTTCACCATGTTGCTGGGTTAGCTATGGGGGTGTGCAGAGAGTCCGTTATTTGTAATTGCATCTGTATTTGTTGATATATAAAAAGAATATTTGCATTTCTATTCAAATAAAAGTGGAAATAAGCATCCTGTTATTGTTTGTATGACATTTCTAATTGTTGGACATTAATGTGATTATGTGTGTATGTGTTCTTCAGTAGACTATTTGAATGGAATACTGATTCATGGTTTTCATAATCCCAGCAACAAACATGTATAACCATGAACATCATTTCATCAGAAACAACTAGAATAGTTCTAAATAGCACTCGACTTCTCCAGTATATCTGCAACCATGTGAAACACAGTTTGATTGAGCAGTGATCCCTGTGTGTAGGTGAACTAACTAGTAACTACATCACCAGAGCTAATAGAGGCAAATCTCCTCCTTCCTGTCAAACAAACTCCACTTCATACAGTATAGTGCAGGCAGAGACTGTATATAAAAAATTAAGTATTTAAGTAGCCATCAGGTCAGTGAACCCAATACAGAAGTAACTTAATCCTGCACTCTCTCTCTCATGGCCAGCAGGGGGCGACTCCTCTGGTTGCAAAAAGAAGTCAGATTGTATAGATGTCTATGAGAAAATGACCCAACATTTTCCCAAAGTGTTTATGGTTTCATTTGCTACTTTCAAGTCTCCTTATATACAGTGTGATGTTCATTTTGTAAATTATGGTCTGATTTAGAGTTCTCAGTCAGGTCCAACCCTTGCTTGACACATCCTGGAACTTATTTCCTCGTTCACGACAACTGTAACGGGGAGTAGAGTTTTTAGATAACTCACCTTTTCCGATAAGGGTTTAAAGTTACACACAATTAGGGCTTTGGCTGCTTTGAGTGACGGGTGGGCGGGGTCATAGGACTTAGCAAAGGCCTGCCTTTCCACATTCGCTCCACTTCTTTGCTCATTTTTAGATTCACCAGGAGTTGGGTTTCCATCTTTATATGTAGTCCATGGGCCAAATACAGAAGTATGCATGTGGAGTTTGGGATTGTGGGACACGTTGCACAGGATGGTATGGGTAGATTGCGCAATACACAGTCTAACTAATTGTATAGATGTTTAACTTGTTAAATAATGTAATTACTTTTAAAAAGAAAATTGTAGCTGAGCAAAATTGCAGACCCAACGTGGATATTGTGAAAAGATCTGTTGTTATTATTGATATCATTATCATTATGATTCTTATTATTACTGATTTGCTAACTCCAGTGCTTCATAACTCTCTCAATACTGAATCCATGATTGAAAGTCTTGTTTTTGCCCAACACAGCGAGGCTTGATATCTTATTTTAAATCTTGAGCCAAAATTAATCAGGGAGATAATGATTAACAAGTAAGAGACTGATTACATTCCTGCCTAGTCATAACCCTGCATTAATCATGGTAATTTCCCTCACCGTGACACCTCAAGTGAGCGTGTCCTATTTTCTTTGATGCCATCAGGTTGTCATCAAAATTGTATTAACTGGACCCCGGCTTCTGTCTCATATCAAAATGTAGGCACTTTGTTTTGTAGCTCGGCCCTCTAATATCCTTCTAAACCCACGGCGAGCTTGTTCTCGTCATTTTGTGGAATGTCAATAAATGTGCGCAGGACGTCTATCAATAGAAACATCTGTTGACTGAACAATAAAATAAGCTGTGTTCCAGTTTACAGTTACAGACACAGGTGCTCAAGTGTACTTAATCAATGAAAAAAAAGACTCATGCCTTAATTATACCAATTAAAGGTTGGCAAGTGGAACATGGAGCTAAAAATATTTCTACAATGATGCAGGAAATGTATATGATCCGTAATTATATGATTGAAACTACATATCTTCCTATAGCTTTCTATCTATTAACCTCCAGCGTCAGCTTGCTGGTTTATTACAGACACGCACACACACACACACAGAGTTATGCTACCCTATTCTTCCTTTGGCGGATCAGAGGTTTTGTCGCTGTAGGTGTCAGCGATGAGTCACACTGGCAAATTACTGCATTTCAAACGGCTTTCAAATTACTTCCTTTCCAGTCGGGTGGTGCGCTGATAACCGATAACAGTTTTCACTTCAACAAGGAGTTTTGGAGGACTCATCTTTCCTTCTGTTTGTTTGCCTCAAGGTATAGCTGTGGTGCAGCCTGCGCCTGTTTGCATTAGGCCTACGGCACAACGTGTGCAGCGAGGAAGCCAGAAACACACACAGGGAAGCAGAGAGCTGATATAAAATGACCACGTTTCTGCGAACCAGTTAGAGACTCTCAAAATGTTTTTTTTGTATTAAAGAGTCTCAAATTTGTTGACCCTGCGGCTGGTGAAACTAAAAACTATCTGTGCACCTTCGAAATAGGAAAACACATTAGTGAAAGCCTATTAATTCTGTGCTCCCCAAAAAAAGGCTCATTTAAGGTGGCAAATGATTAGTGAAGATATACAACCCAGTCACCTTATTAAAGAGGCACTTAATGGCAGAATGCAGTGAGGAGTTTGCATGCAAATCTCCCAATGATATTTTTATTACAGTAACATTACAGTGTAGAGTTGCAGTGGCACTGAGAGCTCACAGACAGATCAAGAAAGCATCTTCAGTTCTTTAACTGGACTTTAATCCACTTAAAAAGGTTAGTCTGAGATAAACAGAAGCACCAATTTGACAACTAAATGAATAAATATTCTGCATAAATAAATGTGCTCCACATACAGTCTATAACCTGACACTCCAAATAATGTATTACATGGAACTACCTGAGAAGTCTTTAAAAAATACATTGCAGTTGATTGAACGAGCTTGATGTCTAAAAACACATCTGTAGTCCTAAGGGGATGCTTATTGGTCCAACCATCTGTGAATTGGCCACAAGCTTAAAACAAAATGGCTAAACGGATCTCATGAATCTCATGAGAATTCAGCTGCCTCAGGAGGTAATACAGTATTGACAACACAAGCAAAGTTGTGAAAAGTCAACCACTCGTCAGGGATGTTCCAAAACCAGCTAACAATTATCAAATGCATAATTCTGATTAAACTGAAGATATCGAATATATGGTTCCAATAGCATTAGCATGTGTTTTTTTTTTAAGATTTATTTTTGGCCTTTTTTATGCCTTTATTAGAGAGGACAGTGGATAGAGTCCGAAACAGGAGAGAGTGGGGAAGGACATGCAGCAAATGGCCGAGGTCGGACCATTAGCATTTTTTAAAGTACTAGTAGCCCAAAGTGTAATGATGTGTTTTAATACGACAGACTGTCACAGCTGGTCTCTGCACTGTGAATTACAGATGGATTTTTAGCATTTAAAAAAAATCCTGCCTATGTCTTGCCAAAGAGGTGAAGATGTTTACAATTCAAATCATGTTTTTTAAGTAGGACACAAAGGCTGAATGACTCAACCCAAAATCTCACCGCAAAATAGCTATGACAAATATGGTTGTCGCTGGCTTTTTCTCACGAATGCAAATTTACAACAACACACTTTCACACTTCACAGTGTTTTTCATTAGGTAACGAATGTGGCACACAACACGTAAATATGTAGGGATGCATGAATTTTTAAATTTTCGACATTATAGTAAAGGCTTAAAAAATCAAATCATGGATTCCCTTTGCCATCTATGCTCTCTAGTGCAGTGATTACAAATGATGTGGATACAAGCTATTATTCTAATAAAGTCTCATGCTAAGGTTGTACTGTATTACATTAGGAGGTATTTGGCTGCAGGCCGAGTGTCTTGTCATGAGGCCTTGCATTACCTTGTGTATGCGTGTGTTTGTGTCAGGGTTGGGTTCAGTTCACTTTCAATAGTGCATTTGCTGATGCATGTGCCAGATGTCTACAGGGGAGAGGGGAAGAGATTGATGGTGAGCGCTGATATCGCACGCTCTGATATGAGTCGCCTCATCAACCTCAAATTCATTGCCTGCTTCTGGCCTCCAACACCATCCGTCACCAACGCCACCAGTTTCTCAAAGGTTGCAATGCACATTTTAAAGGTAATATTCGGAGGGGGAGGGGGGGTAAATAATTTCTGAGTAGCAGGCAATGAGAGAGTAGGACAACAATCACCACGATGCGCACACATTATTCACACGGGATCCACTTCCCGAGGGGTCCATGGACTTCCACCATAACTCTTTTCAGAGGCCTAATAGGTGTTTGGCACCCAGTGGCTGCTAGAAGCATCATTTTTATTGGCTTATAGATTCAAATATTACTTTTTACACAATATTCATCAAGGTGGATGCAGTAACCTGTCAAGGATTCCTTATGAAGGGATGGTGTTCATTCACAGAGCTGCACAGTGTGAACAGAGGGATTATTTTTTGTAGTGCTGGTTAACAGATCTAAGGGAGCTAGGAGGATGGAAGCAACCCAAACATTGGGAATATTTGAGTTTCTGTCACTTTTTTCCTGGTGGTAACAAACATTTCATGATACACTATATTGCTATAAGTATTGAGACGTCTGCCTTTACATGCACATAAACTTTAATGACATCCCATTCTTAATCTGTAGGGTTTAATATGGAGTTGGCCCACCCTTTGCAGCTATAACAGAGTCAACTCTTCTGGGAAGGCTTTCCACAAGGTGTGTTTATGGGAATTTTTGACCATTCTTCCAGAAGTGCATTTGTGAGGCCAGGCACTGATGTTGGACGTGAAGGCCTGACTCTCAGTCTCCACTCTAATTCATTCCAAAGGTGTTCTGTTGTGTTTAGGTCAGGACTTTGTGCAGGCCAGTCAAGTTCCTCCACACCAAACTGGCTCATCCATGTCTTTACTGACCTTGCTTTGTGCTCTGGTGGCAGTCATGTTGGAACAGGAAGGGGCCATCCCCAAAATGTTCCCACGAAGTTGGGATCATGAAATTGTCCAAAATGTCTTGGTATGCTGAAACATTAAGAGCTCCTTTCACTGGAACTAAGGGGCCAAGCCCAACCCCTGAAAAACAAGCCCACACCATAATCCCCCCTCCACCAAACTTTAAACTTGGCACCATGCAGTCAGGCAAGTACCGTTCTCCTGGCAACCGCCAAACCCAGACTCGTCCATCGGATTGCCAGAGAACACGTCTCCAATGCTCTAGAGTCCAGTGGCAGCATGCTCTGTACCACTGCATCCGACGCTTTGCATTGTACTTGGTGATGTAAGGCTTGGATGCAGCTGCTTGGCCATGGAAACCCATTCCATGAAGCTCTCTACCACTGTTCTTGAGCTAATCTTAAGGCCACACAAGGTTTGGAGGTCTGTAGCTATTGACTCTGTAGAAAGTTGGCGATTTCTGCGCACTGTGCGCCTCAGCATCCATTGACCCCACTCTGTGATTATACGTGGCCTACCATTTCGTGGCTGAGTTGCTGTTGTTCCCAATTTCTTCCACTTTGTCATAATACCACGAACAGTTGACCATGGAATATTTAGTTTTGAGGAAATTTCACGAAGGGAGTTATTGCACAGGTGGCAACCTATCATGGTACCACGCTTGAATTCACTGAGCTCCTGAGAGCGACCCATTCTTTCACAAATGTTTGTAGAAGCAGTCTGCATGCCTAGGTGCTGGATTTTATACACCTGTGGCCATGGAAGTGATTGGAACACCTGAATTCAATTATTTGGAGGGGTGTCCCAATACTTTTGGCAATATAGTGTATCTTGCTTTCTCATTGTGACTGAGAATTGAGGAAGTGGTTTTAGACAGAGTTCTGTGTAAATGTGTGAGAAATTTTACAGGTTGATAACTATCCTCAGCAGCAAGAAGAACAAGTCCTGCAACAACATCAGATCAGTTTGAGATTACATTAAGAGAAACTGTCTAAACCCACATAAAAACTCTGAAAAGGTCTGGCAATATGCCCGGAACAACCTACCTGCCAAGTGCCTCAAAAAACTGTGTCAAAGTATATCCAGGAGAATTGGTGCAGTTTTAACAGTTTTTCACACCACGTAGTGATTTTTGTTTACTGCACTTTGTATTAAGTTATTTAATGAATACAAACTACAGTATTGGCATTATTTTTGAAAGTATCCTCAGTTTGCTTTTAGTTCCTGAAACGTTCCTTTAGCTAGTGATTGCACTACTATTTTTTATACCTGACAGTTGTGGGAAGTATGTTTTCAGGTTGTCCATTTGTCCCATACTCGTAAACACAATATATATTAAAAATATACATTTAAAAATGGGAATTTCATAACATTCGACATAAATGTCCACTTAGAGTCAAGAATGAACTGATTAAAAATTGGTGGTCAAGGGTTATGCATTAATTGTATAAAATAAATCACACAAATATCTTATATGATAAAATGATAATTGATATCCAAAAGGTCAAAGGTCAACTTCACTGTGACAATGTAAAGGTCGTCAAAAACTATTTTCTGGCCATTGTTCAACACTACAAATTAGGAACAGAAGCGGAGATCTTGACCGTATTTAATGTTTTGTTAGAACTGGTGACGCTAATCCACATCTGTAGCATTGTTTACTGTCATGGCTGCAACTTTATGTACTGTCAGAGTGAACTTTTTTGGCCAAGTGTGTGAACACATACAAGGAATTTGACTGTAAACTGCAACTTGACTGGTTGGCAGAGGCATACAACTGTGAGGTGTATTTATTTATTTATTTATGTTTATGAAGGGCTGAGGCTAAGCTAGGTTTAACTAACTATTGTAAAGACCTTTTTTTTTTTTTTTTTTTTTAGCTCATTAGATGAATCTGTTGATGTGCTAATAGTAATTGTGGATTTAGCTTTCTTATGTAATTGTAAGCATGCATGCAAGGTAAAACCAAAACCCCTGTGCCTGTGGCTATACAGTACATAAGGTCATTAATTCTAATAATTTTAAATTAAACATGGTATTTGGACACACTGGTCAAAAGCATGTAAGAGGTATGACTTTACTAAAATGGTTATTATGAGACTAAATGCTTTTAAATGTTCCTCTTAGCAATTCAGTGAGCGTTAATATTGTGAACTTTGACTATAATTCATCTAAGTTTACTTTGGAACATGTGCGTTTAACACAAAAATATCACATTTGTTAATTTTTAGTCTATGATGTTGATCTGATAGGGAGCCTACAGTATATTTTGGCAACAGAGCTTACAATGTTTGTCAGACTTTAGAAAGCACATGATCTACTGCTGAGAGACATGTGAGATAGACTCAGGGTAGACCTTGCTCTGCAGAGAAAAGAAAGTAAGCAAGGTATAATAAAACGGGCATGTCCTTAAAAACCCCAGCCGGGGACTGACAGTATTTATTTGGTTATGTTACAGTAGGATCAAGAGTAATCCTTCAGCTTTCTTTTGCTTTTAGATTGTTTAGATTTGTTCTAGCAGAGGCCAACAGGGGGGCAATGAAATAAGCCTATTTTATTACTGACTTGGGTTAGCTTATGTTATGCATTCCCTTTGCTTACATCAATCACAAAAAGTGTGTGACTGACTTTGAATTATTAAACGGCCTTTCTCCTGATGACACTGAAGAAATTGTCCTCCGGTATCAACCTTTGTAAACTCTTGTCTTATTGGGCACAGCTCTCCTGATAACAGCACGTCTTCTATCAAACACATCAGGAAATCTGTGGTTTACGCAGAAATCCTGTGGCTTTATCTGTAACTTAAGAACTGCTGCAAGACTGGGTTGATTTAAGGACATACTGTAGATGTAAGATGCTACTTTTTGCATTTAAATAAGTGATATACATTCGCCTGGCCTTCAATTTCATGCTTAATTTTTAATAAGTAGTACTCTTAAAGCATTTCTTTGTTTTCTGTGAATTATTTAGTGAAATGTAATGTGTTGCTAAACTTTTCCTCTCCTGTCTGTCTCACCTTGTTTATAAGTTCGGCATTTTTGCCTGTCAGGAAAAGAGGAGAGAAGATACCTTTGTGAATTAGATGATGATAACAAAATAATCAAACTGTGTGTCTTGTGATCTAATAATAGTTTTAATCTACTTCTATTCAAGTCTTTTAATTGCCTTTTTATATATAACAACAGCGCTCTCTGGTGGCAGACCTAAGCAAACATATGGATCAGAGTCTGCATGTGCTGCTGAAAGGTTGTTGACATTTCACACAAGAACGGTCTAATTGCTGTCTTTGTGTGTCCATTCAGTCCTCACAGAGAGCACATGGAGAGGAGTCTGGAGGTTTTTGTAGGCATATCTACAGAATTTTGCATTTTTAACCTTGTTTGGTCTCCATTTATAATTCTCTGTTAAACCACAGCAGCAAAAAATATTCAAATTGCCCAGGATGTTCTAAAAAATATTAGTAATTGTATTCTATCAATTATTTGCTTGTATTTTACTGTACTTTTTAAAAAACTTGTACAGCTGTTAATAAAAGTTTACATCCACTTGTAAAGACTAGGTCTTGGGTTTCCAGTGACTCCTGTAACTCTTAATTTTCTATGATGGAATGATTGAAACACGTTCATCTTTGTCAAAAAAAAAAAAGCAATTATTCTTTTTGGTTCTTTCATAGTTTGAATTATAGGTCTTCTGGAAATATGACAAAATCTGCTGGGTCAAAACTATGCACACAGCAACTTGAATTATCAGTTATGGTGATGTAGGCCGCTGTTGTGTTAATCTAATTTTCTTAGGGGCATGGCCTCTTAACTTCTCATTAGTGATTTTGATTGACTACAGCTGCTGACTTCTCTGACCCAGTTGAAATAGGGCCCATTTGATACACTCATTAGACTCGGCCACAAATAGTATGATGGGAAAGTCTGAGGAGCTCAGCAAAAAGATCTGAAAAAACAAATCATTGAGTTAAACAAGCCATTAAAGCCGCTGCAAATCCCAAATCATCTGTGCAAAGAATTGCTTGTAAGCATACAGTTACACATGTCACTGCCACAATCAAGAAGAAAATACAAGCTATCACCTGCTTCTGAAAGATAGTTGGTCAAGATGGTCATGAGTCAACCAAGAATCACCAAAAAGCAAAAGGTCTACAATGAATTAGAAGCTAATGGAACACAGCCGTCAGTGTCCACAGTCAAGTGTGTTTTACATCATCATGAGCTGAGAGGCTGCCGTGCAAGAAGGAAGCTCTTTCTCCAGAAATGACACCTTAATGCTCAGCTAAGGTTTGCTGCTAATCACATGAACAAGAAAAGAAAATACCTTGTGAAGGAAAGTTCTGTGGTCAGATGAAACAAAAACTGAGCTTTATGGCCACATTGACTAGAAATTAGTTTGGAGAAAAGAAGGTGAGCCCCTTAACCCTAGAACATCAAAAACCTACTGCTGAGCATGGTGGTGGCAGTATTATGCTCTGGGCGGTTTTGCTGTCAGTGGAACTGGTGTTTTACACAAATGGAAATGGAATAATGAAGGAGGAGGACTGCCTCCACATTCTTATGGAAAACCTAAAATCATCAGCCAGAAGGTTGAGTCTTAGCTGTGTGTTTTAATAAGACAATGACCCCAAATACAAAGAAAAAGTGGTAAAGAAATGGCTTAATCAGGTTAGAATTAAGGATTTACACTGCCCTCCTCAAAGTCCTGACTTAAATCCCATCAAGAACCTGTAGACTGTGCTTAAGAAGTAACTCTGTGTCAAAAAGCCAACAAATTTTGGTGAAATGCACCAGTTCTGTCAAGAGTAGTCAAAATACAACCAGAAACTTGCCAGAAGCTTGTGGACAAAAGCAGCAAACTTATAGGTGAAAATTGCCAAGGGACATTTAACTAAATATTAGCTTTGCTCTATGTATATTTTAGACCCAGAAGATTTTGTCATATTTTCAGATCTGCAATATATCCAAAATGTCCCAAAAACCAAAATGCATTGATTGTTTTTTGGGACAAAGATGTGTATGTTTTAATGATTTCCTCATAGAGAAATAAGAGTTATAGGAGTTATTGGAAACTCAAGGCTGCCATGGATACACATACAAGTGTATCTAAACTTGTGTTTACAACTGTAAACACTATTATGTCTCTAAGAGATCAGAGACATAATAGGGGAAAAAAACAACCAAGACTGAAGTGTCTTGGTTGTTTTTTTCCCCTATTATTTCATTATACATATTTTAATTGTTGAAATGTTAGAGATTAATTTCAGAAGTCTTTTTAGTCCTAAGGTAAATACAGGTAAAAACAAACAACAAAAACATGTGAAACAACACCTGTAAAAATATACATTAAATTAGGTGGCAGAATGTTTTTTTCGGATTTCCTTTTTTTTGTGTTGCTGTTTTCATATTATGACCCATCTCACCCCTTGTTCAACCACTGCATTGACTAGATGTTGAATACAGTCCCCCCAAACACAACAGTCTCATGTCCACCTGTTCGATTGTGTGTTTGTGGAGACTTGAGAAGGTGGTATGTGTGCACATTACAATCCATATAAGTGAGACCCACCAGAAAAGGACACTGTGTGCAAATGGAAATTTTATATAAAATCATGAATAGCATATCTATTATAGCAGTGATTTTCATGAAGCAGCCCAAACACACATCATGTGATGCAAACCTATTCCAGCAGAGGGCAACATTAGTCAAAAGCCCAGATACTTGGTTAAAACTCCACAAGTGTTCTGCCTTATGTTAGTAAAAATAATATAGTGACAAAAAATTTGAAAAAAACAAATATTAAATTAGGATAGAAGGAACTGTTATGAAGTATGAAAATCATAAATCAATCAAACAGATTAATGTGGGGCAATACATGAGACCAAGTCCTAATTGTTGCAGTTTAAATGGAAACAAAGCTTTGAAATGGAGTCGGAATGAGGAACAGTGAGACAAAAGAGAAATAGATAACAGACCTTGTGATTGGTGAATAATTAGTAGAGGGTATATCTGTGCCAATCACGGTGCTCTCAATGCTCGTGATTGTGTCTGTAAGTATGGACGTGCACACAAAACGAGTGGCTGACCCAAAGGAACCAAAAATAATCAATAATTGATAAAAAATAAGGATAAATGTTTTGACCTCACAGCAATATATCAGTATTATTTTAAGTAGATTGCCATGTTAAAATGTGAGTGAGGTCCAAGTGTGTGTGTGTGCTTCATGCTGGCCAATTGTGAGTGAGTGTTCCCATTAGCCCCTGAAGCTTACACTGCTGTCCTAGTTCTGGAAGGTGACACACTTAGAGCTTTATCACTACAACTCTGTACTAATTATCAGCATGGTTCACATTTGACAGGAAGTTAATTGGATCACAATCTGATGTAGCGTGTGCACTTATGAGTGTTTTAGCGTGTATCAATTAGCAGGTGGAAGCGCAGAAATAGAGAGAGATTGCATCCTTTGACTGCACAACGCAAAGATTGTTGAGGTGCATCCAGAAGCTGCAGTATTAAATCATGTACTTCTCTGCAGTCTGTGCTCTCTACATGACCCATCTCCTCACCTCTTTTGAGTTCTTAGTTTTGTCTTTTTAGATTTTTCTTCCCCATAGTCTCTTATCACCCTCTCTCATCATTTCAACCTTTCAGCCTTGGCTCTTTTATTTTCTTCCAAACCTCAAATTCCATATTTTCTCATTGGCTTGAGTGGTGCTTCAGTAATTCATCCAGTGCCTCACCTCTTTGTGTCCCCATCGTCGAGGGCGCAGCCAGGACTGGTTATGCAAACTGGTTTTCAAATGCTCTTAAAAACCCCGCAGACGGTCCTTGTTTTCGTGTTTCAAATGTGCATGTCCATTCTGTCCCAGTGAAACATGATCATTAGCTGTGAAAATATACGTCTTTTCTTTTTTTTTACCCCCAATTTACAGTTTCACTTCAGTGAAAGAACCAGTGCAGTCATGCTGTTTTATCTGTATCAGAGACACTGTCAAATTAGGTTTCTTTTCCTCATACTCCTCACTATTGCACAAAGAAAGTAAAAATTCAACCCTAACAAAGGAAGTAATAGCCAAACTTTGGTGTCGGGAAACCATTTTCATTTTCATACATATTCATTTAGAGTTTAGTACTACAAATTGTCATTCAAACATATTATGAATTACAGTGTTTTAGATTATTTGTACCTTAATTATCATGCAGAATAATTTATTTTTGCATATTCTGTTAGATTGTGCCGACACAGCATATCAGAAATGCAGGCCAGTGCATATTGGTGTGTTTCAAACCTTTTAGAGTCTACCTGGCCCTGATGAAAGCTGACAAGTTGATAAGTCAGCTGGACAGGTAATGCAGCCAAGGTATATCAAGGAATTCATTTTTTTTTTTTTTTTACACAAAATGTAATTAAACAGCCAGAACTACCTATGTTTTTCTCAGGTCATATTATAGGTGAGCCCTCCTCAGTGTGACCCTTGTGCCTTCTGCATATCTTTTTGTATTCTTTGCACTACTGTGGATCTATTTCATTTTCAGTCACGGCAGCTCCAGAGGCTTGTTTTACACACACCAGTGGTGTATGCTGTGTCAGGCTTTCTCAGCGTTACTGATATGATTGCCTCTGCTCTCTACTGGGACATATAAATTCAAAACCACCGTCAGGTCAGCTAACCGTCAGCTAATCGCCACGCTATTCACTGGACACGTTGCAGAGCTAAGACTTCCCGGCCTCAGTGGGTGCTAATATCTAACCCTGCCATGTTTTCACTTCAACCTCTGATAGCCAGCTCTCAGGGTCAGTCAAGCACAACTAATGTCAAGCTGGGGCTATATCTGAACACTTTACAGTCGTGTGTTAAGCTCTCCGCCTAAACTCTCCACTTTAATGCTGCCCTGCAGCGTTTGCGGTACAAAGCAGATTTTCAGATAATACACGGTTAGTGTATGAACTCTTTCCTCATACAGTGAACTGGCAGAAATGCGATGTGCAGCTGCTTGCTTTCAATTTTACGAAACGGTAGCTTGAGTGAACCTTTGCAGATTTTTCACAAGCTACAAAACTTGTTCCCCGTATTAAACTGGCAGTCGTGTGACACAGGGGTGCACTCAGAACAGCAACATCTGTGTATGATTTGCCTGCTCATGTTCTGCGTTGAGGTGAACTGCTATCATTCATTTGGCAGGTGGCAGTTGTATGTTTTCTGTGCAGGAGCTGATTTCATAGCACATGCACACACACACATGCTCGTACACCACACGTACCTCAGGGCCTTTTCAAAGTCTTCTCTTGTTTCATTACTGGCATCACCAGGTTTTACGGATGTGAACATTACCACACTGCACAGAAAATAATGGCCCTCCTGTTCTGTGTCTCGACTTGATGACATCATACTGCTGCTGATGGGGAACCTGGGAGCTGTGAAGCAGGTTATATTATGTAAAACACATTGTAATGGTTTAGCAGGGTTAGTGGAGACAGCGAGTGTCTTGTAAACCTCTGCGGTGATTGTAAAACAATGTACATAGCTGTAAACAGCAAGTGGCAAAGTACCCATCATATATCTCAGAAGTACTCCAACAGCACATCAGCTCTCCTGTCACTTCTTTGCTGTAGGTCTGAATTTGCAGCTCTGTCAGCTGACAGTCAAGTGTGGGCTGACAACAAAAAACTTCCCTTTGCAACACTGACATCAGCTGCTCTTAACTCCCTCTATTTCATCTCTCTCTCTTTTTTCCCCCTTCCTGTCGGGGTTGTTCTTCCTCGTCCCTCCTCAGCATCGTAATTCTCTTAACTTTTCGTCCCCTTTTTGCTCCCTTACTCCACACTATAATACCAGTCACAAAGAAACACAGCTATGGAGGCTGTTTTTGTCAGTTACAGCGTTTGGACCAATGGCTTGTCATATCAGCAGCCTCCTAATTGGTGTCACACAGTGTCAGGGGACTGGGAAATCTCATAGTTCTACAGAGGGCGTAACTGAAATCTGTCTCCGCACTCAAGAAAAGAGCGCTTGCAACAGGCGCTCGGAGGGAAAACAACGCAGCGAGCGGTGACATGAATTGGTTGTAGTTTACTGTAAATTTAGCAAGATGAAAAGTAACACGATTAACTCAGATTTGACACAAAAGTAGAGTTTACTGAGACAGCCCCGACAGCTTAAAATGTAAATGTTTCTCTGTAGCAGGTCGCTGCGTGAATTATCTCTGTGGGGTCTTTGACTTCCTGGTTTGTATGTGTTGGCACCAAATGACGGGGCTCACTTTGCCAGCCATTGTCAGAGTGGTCAACAGTTCCCCTAAATAGCACACCCACAGGAATTTGTCTCGGTCTGCTCGGCTTTGAGAAAATAAAGAGAGGAAATAAGGAGAGATCATGTTTGGAGGTGCTCACAGGACTAGAGAAACCGAACCACTAAGATTCTAAACGCTTGCACTGTGGTCAGGAAGCGTTATCCTGTTTGTTTTCTTACATGGAGAGATCCGTAACTGGAATACTATGAGAAATATGTAACGCACGCATGTTTGTACATGTATGTTTATGTTTGTGCATGTGGTCTTCACATCCGTAGAGCCAGTGTTTTCCATCCTCTACATGATTCCGCTCCTTGTTCTTTTCTCTGTCTCTGCTTTCTCTGTTCTTCACTGGTCAGTTACCCTGCCTTCCTTCTTCTCCTTTCACTCCCCAGGTGGCGATTATGAGTGGCATGATACTAATGTCTCAACTTTGTGCTCTGCTGCACTCAGACAAGGCAAAAAAATGTCAGCGTTGGAACAAGGGAAGCAGGCCTCTCCCATCTCCCATTCCCTCTGTCATTGCCTCTCTCAGCAGGTAGATGGGCCGAAGGTCGTGCCCTGTGACATCACAGCTCTTTGCATGTCTCATGGCAGCTCAGATTTCAGCACCAAGGATTAGATTAGGCTCATATTGGCTGGCTGACTCACTGTCCTTGAGTTATGTTGCACTGTGAAGGGGAGTGCATGGGTATGTGGTCAAGGAGGGATGGATCTAAATTGGATTTTTGCTCAGATGGAGATAAATCTAAAATGAACCCGCACAGACTCTCTGCTTTCTCTGTGCTGCAGTTCCTCATTTGCTTTGTAATTCAAAGCACAGCCTTGTCTTTTCGCAAAGGTCTAGCTAACAATACTTCGGCTTCAGATTTTCCACATTTTTAGCCATGCTAGCAGTTCGCCTCTGTGGATGGTAATGTCAGTCAGTCTGCTGATGCACCACTTTAGTCCAGACTGAGATATTTTAGTAACCTTTGGATGGATTGTCACGAACATTAATCAAAGGATGAATCCTAATCTTTTTGGTAATTATATACTTTTTATTCTGGTGCCACAATGACATCGATGTGAGGTTTGGAGCAAAATACACCAATCAGGCATAACATTATGACCACCTGCCTAATATTGTGTTGGTCCCCTTTATGTGGTCAAAAATGCTCTGAACCATTGGGCATGGACAAGAGGACCTCTCAGGTTGTCCTATGGGGTTTGGCACCAGGAAGTTGGCAGTGGATCCTTTGGGCACTCTGGCTTGTGCAGTGGGGCCTCTGTCAATCAAACTTGTTCCACTGCATCCTGTTGATGCTTGATCAGAATGGGGTCTAGGACGTTTGGAGGTCAAATCAACATCTTGGACGACAGTCATGTTTCTCAAGATGTTCCTGATTGTTTGATGTTTTTACCATGTGGTGGGGTGCATTTTCCTGCAGGGGTAGGCCAGTGACATTTGGGATTTCCATTTGCATGAGGGAGTGTGCTTGTTCTGGGACAATGTTTATTTGGGTGTCTAAGTCTCATCAACACGGAAGCCAAAATCCAAGGTTTTCCAGCAGAACACCACATAGTACCAATATGATCAACGTTATTCACTTCACCTGTCAGTGGTCATAATGTTGTGGCTGATCGGTATATGTCAATAAGGGTTGATGGATGGTTTGCCATGCAATTTGGTACACATATTCACACGAGCAGTATATGCCAGCGTTTTACTGGGCCATCGTGGTGAAGAGATTTACCAGCCGATCTACTTTCCAACCTTACTTATGGTTATGGGCTATAGGTGGTGACCAAAAGATTGTTATTCCGGATGCCACCGGGCCAAAATGGTTTTCCTCCATAGGGCAGCTGGATTCAGCCTTAGAGACAGGGTGAGGAGCTCAGACATCTGGAAGGAGAGGCCTGATTATGATGCCTCCTCGGTGCCTTTCTTTGGAGATTTTCCGGGCACGTCCAACCGGGAGTAGACCTTGGGGTAGATCCATAACTTGCTGGAGGAAATACACTTCTCAACTGACCTGGGCCTCAGGATCCACCTGGATAGGCTGAAAACCATTGCTCGGGAGAGGGATGTCTGCAATGCCTTACTTAGCCTGCTGCTACTGTGACCTGACCCCAGTTAAGCAGAAGAAAATTCATGGATGGACCATCATGTTGAATTTTATTAGTAAGGCCCCTTGACTCTTGCACCATTATTAGGTTAAAATATTAATTTATTCTGCACTAGTTAATGACCAAATACCTTAAAAGTAAAGACAATACCATTGACCTCAGCACTTCATTACTGCAAATGTTAGCATTGATCTTAGTTTAGTGCTAGAATGTTAAACTCAGATGGTGAACATGGCAAATATTATTATTGTCTGCTTAACATCTGCATG
>OMNN01087766.1:0-13139 GCA_900302755.1 Chromis chromis
GATACAAGTAAAAGGAGGGAGGGGATCTTAGAGGTAGTGTGTGTGTGTGTGTGTTTGTCAGTGTGAGGGTAATCAGGGCTGATGAGGGCCAACTGCCGTGATGATCAGTACTATGATGCCTTGCTCAAATGTGTGGACTGTGTGAAGTTTTGTCGGCTACCGCGTGTTCCCACCAAATGTGCCCGTCACTGTGGTGAGTACACACATCTAGCAAGAATTGGACATTGCCCTTGCTATCTAACTTGCATTATATAGAAAAGGCATGAATGTAACCTGTTTTGGGACCAGCTTTTCTTACTGTAGGTGATTCATGACTAATAGCAAAAATAAGAAACAGCTAATCAGCTTTGTTTTGCCCAGTCTGTCTTATGTCCTCCACTTCTCTTCATCGTTTTATTACAATATGCCCTCCTATGTCAGAGTCTGCCCGTTGTAAGGCTCTACCTGGCCAATACTTTGACCAGCTGCTGAAGAAATGCATCGTGTGTGCAGATATTTGTGGCCGACACACAGCAGAATGCTCTTCGCACTGCCAGAGTGAGTACTGACCCCTGGACCAGAAATTGAATAATTTAGTGACTTCATTTTTCTCTTGTTTTGTTGGTGTCTGTAAAAACTCTGTGGACAAAGTTTCCAGAACACAAGAAGAAAGCTTTGTAGTACCTAAAAAGTGCTGTATGTCTGTAATATAAACACAAATCCAATAGGTAATCCCTTGGTATCCAGAAGCAACTCCCCTCCAGCTACGTCACCTCCTGCGACCACCAAAAAGCTCCTGATTGAAGTTACCACACACATTACGAACTCCAGAAGGCCCACATGGCTGGAAGACCCCAATATCCTGCTGTACTCCCTCCTGGGTGTGTGCATTTTGCTGCTGTTGTCCAGCTTGTCTTTTGCTTTGGCAGCCTTGCTGAAGGGAGGCAAGGCCAAATCCTCTAAGCAAAGACCTTCAGAAGGCACTAGCAGCAAGCAGAAGTGCGGGGTCCAGCAATGCCAGGAGTTTGGCTTTCCAGGTAGCCAGCAGGTGATGAGCTCTACAGGTTAGTCGATACACACTGATACAACCAATCAGTTAAATCCATGAGATATTCAGTTATTGACATCTGCTTCATGTCTTTTGTGTGTGCCAACCACCCACACTGTTCCCAGATTTTACGCCAACTTCAGGCTGTTCCACTAATGTCCCATCCGATGACTCCAGCCCAACTGAGACCTGCGTTTGCATCCACTGTTTCCCTGATCTTAAAGCTCTGGGTCAGGGCAACAACAGGCCACTGAGAGCACCCTTCACGTTCAATCAGCAACCTGTTCTACAAAGAGCCCAAATCCAAAATGGGGGTCCACTCTGGCCTGAGGAGAGCCTCTACACCTCTGGACAGAAGGTCCTGGGGGGGGCAACAGTGGCATGATGCCTATTTGTGCTCTCTTGAAGTGTCTCACAGGAATACTTGAATACAGTCGTGAAAAAATTAGGACACCCCATTAAATATTCAGTTCTTTATTAAGAAACATTCACTTTTCAATGTTTAATCTTGTTTTTATTTATCTTTGGAAAAGAAAGCGATTTAATTGCAGGTAAACAAAAAAAGTAACCTTATAAAATATTAACAAAAATGCGTATTCTAACAGAGAAAAAAGTTAGGACACCCTACCCCCTAATAGCTAGTTTTACCCCCTTTGGCTGAAATAACTTCAGTGAGACACTTTTTGTAGCCATCTACCAGTCTCTGACATCGGTCTGAGGAAAGTTTGCTCCACTCCTCAACGCAGAATTCTTTCAGCTGTGCGATGTTTGAGGGGTTTCTTGCATGTACAGCCTGTTTCAAGTTACCCCACAGCATTTCAATGGGATTAAGATCTGGGCTTTGACTCTGCCGTTCCAGGACTCTCCATTTGTTAGGTTTTAAACATATATTATTCAGTTTTAATTGTTACCTCCGCCAAGCGGAGGTTATGTTTTTGCCGGCGTTTATCTGTTTGTTTGTCTGTTAGCAAGATAACCTCAAAGTTATGAACGGATTTTAATGAAATTTTCAGAAAATGTTGATAATGGACAAGGAACAGGTGATTAAATTTTAGTGATTTTCTGGATTACCATCTGGATCCAGGAATTTTTTTTGTGGGAATCACAATATGGGTGGACATGAGCTGCTTGGTGGAGGTCTGCGCTCTCCGATTGCTTTTCTAGTTTAGTTATATTACTTCTATCTCTCCGTATTGTTAAAATTGATATTAAATATTTTTTTTTTTTTTTTTTAAAAACACACAGGTTTTCATAGAAAAGAACCCACCATCTTTACTGTCTGACAAATGCATGTTAAGAAAACGTGGAAGCCTTTTTCATGGGGAGGTCAAGTTTTGTTCCTGCTGTACATGAGGTATAACTGAAAATATGTCCATACACCGATCAGCCACAACATTGAAATCCCACACCTAACATTGTGGAGGTCCATGAGGTTGGGCTGCCAACAACGGCCGACTCATCGGGCCATAAAGACCTCAGGGAGTGTCATGTGGAGTCTGGCACCAGACTAGTGTTTTCTTTGGGTCCTGTGAGTTGTAGGGTGGGGCCTCAGTGGATCAGGTCTGTTCTGATGGATCCTGTTAATACTTGATTGGATTGGGATCTGGGAGGCTATGTCAATATCTTGGACTCTCTGGCATGTTCTCAAAGTCATTCCTGAGCAGTTTTTGTAGTATCTCACTGCTGGGGGAGGTAGCTAATATCAAGTTTTTAACCCCCAATCTGATTTAATAATTAGTATCTTCTGATATAAAGTGTCCAATTAATAAAATCACTCCATTGTATATAGTTGAATAGCCATGTATCCAAGCTAGTGGTGTCGGAGGGTAGGGTGTACCGTGGCTCCACAAGCTCCAAAAGTTGGTGAAATACTGCAGTTAATACTGTAGTGACCCTGAGGAGGTGGTCTCTTGAACTATGGGAAGTTCCGTGTTAGCAAGCAGATTGTATTGTGGGAGTTTAAACTGAAAACGGGCACCATGACAAAGACTTCTTGGATGCTTAATGCCCTTCAGACAGAGTTAGGGGGTAGGGAAGAAAGGCAGAGATGAAAGTAGGGATGGGATACAGACCCTGGTTCGGGTAGGGGAACCCTAGAGACCTTTCATCTCTAGGGAAGAAAGGTAGAGATGAAAGTAGGGATGGGATACAGACCCTGGTTCGGGTAGGGGGTAGAAGTAGAAAGGCAGAGATGAAAGTAGGGATGGGATACAGACCCTGGTTCGGGTAGGGGGTAGAAGTAGACTGTTGCCATGGAGGGAGTGTGTTTGCAACAATGTTTAGGTGGGTAGCACGTAAAAAAGTAACATCCACATGAATGTTAAGACCCAAGATTCATTGCAGCGTAATGAGATGATTAATGTTATTCACTTCAGTTAGTGGTTGGAATGCTGTGGCTGATCGGTGTATATTAGAATCATATTCTGAACCATAACCAGCGGACTCTTACAAGGTAATTTAAAAGGCAGCAATGCTCGGGCTCTGACACAAACACTGGTGAAGACTGACTGATGCTTTACTTCATATTTCTTCACGTAGAACACGATGTCTGATTTTCTGCTCTGCTTCATGACAGTGTGAATGTAATTAAACTATGCACATGGAAACTGAGAACATATTGTAATATCTATAATGTATGTATAATGAATGTAAAGTTTTGCTGCTCTTTCTCACAGACTGCCACTGATTCAACCAGCCAAACTGCTGTGATTAGGACTGAGTAGTGCCAGTGCCAAAGATGGCTTAGTATCATTTAACTGCCAACTGTCAGCTTGGCTTTTAAGTCCAAATTCTATAAGACATGCTTCAGAAAGATGCAGAAAGATAATAATTGCACATCTAAGCTTGCAACTGTCACTCTGGAGACACTCGCTAGTTGCTTTTCCAAGTGAAACGCAACATGCATGAAGAATGTATTTTCAACAAACTCAGGAACATCATATGCAGTAAGAAATGTTGTAGTCCAAATCTAAGAAGAACAGAACAATAAAGGACTAAGTCTCCGTGGTGGGGAAGTTCCCATCTGCCACCTGCAGTTCTACACATCAGTTCTTCTAAAATAATCAGCAAAGTGTCAAGCATGAGCTCATCCTGTAACTAATTACATTCAGAATTTTACATACATTTACTTTGTGCCCCCATAAGGTGAAATACAAAATGCACGATATTCCAGCTTCATTCTGACTTGACTTTTTCTCACATCTCACAAGTGCTTCATTATGTCATTACAGTTTTTCATTTCTTTGTCCATTTGTTCCTAATGACTTCATATCATTGTGTTCTGTTCCTGTTTTAATTAGTGCATTATAAAAAAAATTGTATTGGGCTCCTGGGGGAGCACAGATTTCCTCATGTGTTCTGCTGACGACCTAAATACTGCTCTTCCTGAAATAAAGTGATGTTCAAAGTCAGAAATACAATATACTGTATAATTACTTAAAACAAGGTTTCGTGACAATTAATTTGAATGTTAAAAGTAGAAATGTAACATTTTTTGAAGCAGCAGAGGGAGAGAGCGAGAAGGTGGGGTATGCAAGGAGAAAGATTTTAGCAGGTTCGCTGTGTTTCTCAAAGTTTCAAGATGTGTTTTATTGAGATAGATCTAGAGTTTATCTGTATATTATAGTTTGATCATCAGTGTTGTTCTTTTAGGTAACAATGGCCAGCAAAAAAGTTTGAGACATATAAATATAGCATTAATGACAGCAACATAGCAGCTGGACAGCTCAGTGACTAACACCCCAGACTTTATCATGGGAGATCGGTGGTTCAAATCCCAGTCAGGGTGCAGGTATCCAGTGAGGACCCTTAGGCAAGGTCCTTAATGCTGCCCTGCCTACCTACCTATGTACGTCACTTTGGATAAAAGCGTCTGCTAAATGAAATTGTGGCCTTGTACCTGACATTATTTAAAAAGATATGACACAAGATTCAAGGGATGATGAATTAGGTTTTGAATACAGATTGTATTTTTGGATAAAAGTTGCAATCTGTATTTAAGAAAACTGAAATATGCAAATTCATCTTTTTTTTTTTTTGAGAAGACATTAAGAAATAAGTTAATATTTTGATATGATGGTTGTTTCTTACAGTAGTTTATTCTTGATAGTTGACGGCCCCTGTACGTTACATTCATTGAAAAGATGTAGAATACCATTGGATGAAGGTTAAAAGCCACCTCCACTCAAAATTGCTTTACTACACTTGTTTGAGCTTCACTGTGCAGAATGTATGTATGTGAAGAGCATGACTTGATACCGCTATAGGAATCCAATCCTGGACGTACTAAAGTGTGATCAAGAGACGAGCCTGAATAATACATTCATATTCATAGATTATGAATTTTTAAACGGGGAAGAATGTAATTTTTTAACTTACCAGACATGAATCATTATGCAAAGCGGAGTATTTTTGTGAGTCTTACAACATACCCAGAGGGAGGACAAGCTGCGCTCAGATCATCATCTGTGGGTTTGCATTCAGCTAAATCCTTGTTGAGCTCTGTTTGAATCAAATAGTTAGCTGGCAACGTACAGTTAAGCCACAAATTATTCATACACGTCAAATTATAGTGAATTCTTATGTGAGCAATAGGTTTCTCCTTGCTGGGAATGACATAAACAAGTGACAAAAGACAGCTAGACACTGTGTTAAAGATGTTAATTATAACTATTTGGGTTTTTTTCACCAAAAATGTCATGTACCCAAGGTTTTTGGTTTTAGCCATGAGTTGCAATTGAATAGCAAGTGACCACTGCATCACCTGTTCTAAATGTATAGTGTATTAGAATGCAGGACCATTTGGATTGATATAGAAGCTGCATTTTCTAGGGTATTAACAGTTTTGGACTTGGCCTTTTTAATGAAGATGTAAAAAACAACAACATAGAAATAGTTCAAATGTATCACTACCACCTCTAACACAATGTTTTAGTATCTCTTGCCACTTGTTTATGTCTTTCCCAACCAGAAGAAACCTATTTTGGGCTTAAATGTAGCACAAAATACTGCTGCTAAGATAATATGCTGTTAGACGTAGCTCTCTTGCAGCAATATCAAGTTAAATATCTGCAACTGAAGCACATTTACCAGAATCTAACAACAATACATGTCATATTATACAATCAAAACCAACAAATAAGCAGCAGAGATGTGTTTACAGATATAGATTTTTCTTTATTTGAGTGTCTTTCCATCACTGTGTCCAGTTCTTGCAGCAGTTACATGTGTGTGCGAGGAATGACTGACCGGCTCAAGACAAGTTTTCTTCTGATTACGACCCCCGTGGCTGGATCCAGCAATATATCGAAAGAACGAATCAACTTTGAGGTTTCACCATTTGTTCTCTTACATACAAACTGTACATATATACTTATACATACATCATCAACATGTGGAAAAAAATCCTATCAAACTGTGATACCCAGCTCAGACGGCATGCTGAATGCAAGTACTGATTCAGTACACAAACAAATGGTACATACGCACGCGCACGACACACGTGCATACAAACAGGAACACATACACGCTTCATTTTTTTGTCTCTTTACACGCAAATAACACATTTTATACAAACACACCTACGCTGAGTTGGTTTTTTCCCCCCCTCCCCATTCTCGGGCACATACACGTGCACACACACACACGCACGCACGCACACACACACACGAACACATCGAATTAGAGCGACATGCGGCCGACAGTTAACACTGCAGGATTGAGCTTCTGACCAACCCTAGTCTCCTTTTTTGTTTCTTTTTTTTTTTTGCCATTTACCCGAAACGGCATCACGACAACGTATCTTAAATGTGGAGAATATGCCTCAGGAAAAAAAATGCCAAATTAAACTAAAATATTTTTAAAAATAAAAGCAGCCATAGCAGCAATTTTTTTTTGAAAATCATCAGCACTGTTTTGCCTTTTGTGTACAAAAAAAAACCATGATTGACGGCACAATGTAACACAGACGAACAACGTGAGAGTTTAGGGAGAATGCAAAACCGTAAACAAACCTTTTAATTGCAGTATGTATAAAAATATAATATTCACTGTGTGATCTATTCCCCTCCTTTGACTGTTGGAAGCAGCAAGAGAGGCAGAAAATAACAGATCCTTCCCGTCCTTTTTGTTTTCTAAAAGTATCTGAGTGATAACTACAAACTCACGAGTAATAAATGGAATTAACGTCAGAATACTATTTGTCTGGTGATTTTTTTTTTTTCTTTCTTTTCTTCCCGATAGTTGCACTCGGAACAAAAATGCATAATAAGACAACTTCCATCCTTGTAATATTTGGTCTTTTGGAGGAGTGTGGGTGTGTCAGACAAGTGTGCTTGTGTCCAGAAAGTTGCCCGTTTGAATCCTCGCAGGTAAAGTGAAAAACACGTTTCTTTTCGAAAGCAGAGCCTTGTACCCCAGTGGAAGGCTGCTGCTCCGCTGTTTTTTTTTTTAGCGCACCTGGATGTTAATATTTGCAGCTGTGCAAGCATGGAGCAAGACGTTGGTGAAGACCAGCATTTGTGATCAAGTAAAACCTCCCCAGATAAACTACTCCTGGTGTCTGATTAAGGAAAAATGTAGAGACTATTCCTCTGCTATCTGAAAGCAACTACAGACTGATTCTGTAGCAGACTACCACAGCTGCTTTCTTCTTCATCCCCTGAATTCAAGTGAAAACTTCTGCAATGTTCCTTTAGAGATTTCCCTTCCAAATATCTTGCATTTTGCGTGGGTTCTTGTATTTTTGCTTTACCCTGCACAGCGGACACTCCTTACAGAGGAACTAGATTAGCATGTAGTAAGGGGGTGGGTCCATGTTAGAGTGGGAGTTGCGACTCTGAGTGATTAAGGTAGGCTTGTGTTTCTGTTTCCTTGCCTCTCTCATCACTCTGTTACCTTTTCCCATGCAACTAATCCTTGCATCCTCCCCCAGCTCCTCCTGCAGGCTGCGCTGATGGAGGGAACTATTCGTACTCCAGGAACTGTTTGTGGTAAAACAAAAGATACCTGCGGAGATGAAAGCAACACAAGGTCAGGAAGTAGCCGTCACGGTCGAGCAGATATTAGAAACACTAAGGTCATTCATTCTGTCTATTTAGAGGACACTGTTGCTGTGACGTTTCACTTTATAATTCTTTAATTTAACAGAGTGGCAGCATGTAGTGCCATGCCCAGCGTCGTGATGTGCTCACCCTTCACTATCCAGTACGTCCTTGATGCTGGCCTTGGTGATGATGGCATCGTCGCATTTGAACCACTGGTCCTTGTGCTGCCGGATGAACGTGGTGTAATGGCCGCTCTCTAGTGTCCCCTGGTGGTTCACCACTGCAAACAAACTATACCTGAAACAGAGGACAGAAAAACCCCTGGGATGATGCACAATAACTAAAAGTAGTAAAGCTAGTTGGAAAACTGTGTCGATATAAGATTGAGAGGAACTGCTTACTTTGGTTTTACTGTTACTAATTATCTGATGTGCACAGACTGACACAGTTACAGTTAGCATTTTGGTTATCAGGGTGACCACTGTTTTAAATAGCAAAGGAGAAGAGATGCTGCATGAGTATTTGAGGGGAAAACGTTCACCTACTAGCAAGACATCCAGAGTATATTTGTGTTTTCAATGTTGAAAACTCTGTCAATGTGTGATGATGATTAAAGTAAAGCAACTTACAGTGCAATAAAAATGTCTGTCATTGTTACTCGGCTAGCCCTTGCAATAGTTTGATAGTTACTTTAATGATTACTGCCAAGGATAATGCTTCCATATGCACAATAATGTCACTTCTGCAAATGTCCTGCTGTAAAAGGGAACATTTTTGTGATAGAAAAATGTACATAGATCTGCAGTTTACAAACTGTGACCCTGTGTGACAGCTCACCTGTCTGAAGGGAAGAAAAATAGACAGTTTTATTTGCTGTTAAGATTCTGATTGATTCTTTCTCCACGTCAGGTATAACTGATCATTTAAGTAGTAGTGCGTAAATTAACACAGCTCTGTCTCTTGGGAGATGTTCATATGGATCCTGCTGTTTGATGCTGTAGTTATTTAACAAACTCAGAGAAAAGACTTCTACATTCTTTTGCACTATGTGGACGAAAATCAAGATGTTCAAATGCAGCTTGAAACAGAGCTAATAACTAAAGATGCTGGTAGTTCATAAATTAATAATAAGCATTTCATTAGAACAAATTCCATGCAATAAAAATGAGGTTGTGGATTCTCCTCCGTAAGATTAATTGAAACTGGGTGAAGCGAGCAGAGCATTGAATTCAGAAGTAGAATCAATGTGAGGAGGAGGAAGCAGTATAAAAACCAACAGGTAATAGGACCTTACTGAGTCAGGTGACAGAGTGATAATACACTGGTTAAGACTTGAGTGGTCTTTCCCCAAAGGTGATTTAAAAAAAGGTTACATGCAGATTCTGTTCAATTCCATTTTATTTATATAGTGCCAATTCAGGGGCTGCATGGTGGCTTAGTGGTTAGCGGTTAGCACCGTCGCCTCACAGCTAGAAGATCCCCGGTTCGTGTCCTGGTTAGGACGCCTGGGATCTTTCTGTAAGGAGTTTGCATGTTCTCCCTGTGCAGTGTGGGTTTTCACTGGGCCCACAGTCCAAAAACATGCTGAGGTTAATTGATGATTCTAAATTGTCCGTAGGTGTGAATGTGAGTGTGCTTGGTTGTCTGTCTCTATGTGTGGCCCTGTGATGGACTGGCGTCCTGTCCAGGGTGTCCCCTGCCTTCAGCCTAAGTCGGCTGGGATAGGCTCCAGCGATCCTGCAGAGGATTAAGCGGCGTACAGATAATGTACAGATAATGGATGGATGGATGGATGGATAGTGCCAATTCACAACATTTGTCATCTTATATCACTTCTCATAGTAAGGTAAAGAACTTATGAATCTTAAACAGATAACAGAGAACCCAACAATCCAAAGTTGGCTTTGGATTCCCTATGAGCAAGCAGTCAGCGACGGTGGAAAGGAACCCAAAAAAACACCTTTAATAGGGAGGGGAAAAAAACCTCCATCAGAACCAGGATCAGGGAAGGCAGCCATCTGCCTCGACTGGTTGGGGTGAGAGTGGGGATGAGGGGGATAGGGGATAGCAAAGACCATGCAGATAGCAGAGAGGGAGGAGAAAGCTGCGAGAAATGCACATCAGAAATGGCAGGATTATACCAACAATCCACACCTGATGAGTCGGACTAACTTTGGATTAGCAGGAACCTGTGCTGGTTTCAGAAACAGCCGTTTGTCTTACTTGTTGTCGTTGTTGAAGGGGTCCACAGTCTGCTGGTACTGCCCATTCATCCGGCTTTCTTTACTGAAACACAAAACAGAGCAGACTTAGTCCCAGAAAACACCAACTGTTCTTTATGTCAGCAAATAAAGCTGTTTTTTTTAAACTGGCTTGTTTGCTCCATAAGTCCAATAAAACAGAGTAAACATTCACTTCTATGTGACGTTCTGTTTCGTGCTGCTTAGGATTCTCAACATTTGTTTTTAATTCCTGTATTTGCATTGGTGCACCAGTGTGTATGTTCAGTAGGGATGTTAACAAGTATGTTATTTGGATATGAACTGAAAATGCGCTGTCAACAGATACGAAGCATCAAAGTATTTGGATCTGACTGACAGGCCACTTCATTTAATAGTTATAACTCAATCAAATCCCACAACACCGACTTTGTATGCACTCTGCTGCCATGATCAATCTTTACAGTGGTTTCTTTAAGGATACACATTTGCTTAGGAATTAAAATCTGCTTTGAAATGATAGAAAAAGACTGATGCTTGTAACATTTTGTGAGCAGCTTTTGATATTGTTTATTAAACAGATGCTCGTATTCAGTGGATGTAGCACTGAATACACAGTGCTACATCCAAGACTGCTGAGCTGAAACATGTTTTCTGATGCTACAGCATAGACAGTCCTTATTTTTCTTCCAGTACACAGGCTCTTCTTCCTTCCTGCCAACTTTTGTTAGTTTTTTTGTGCACCTTACTCAGTCTTCTTTTGCGTCGTGCTCACCTAGAGGCCATGAAGGGAGTCATGTCCAGCTCCAGTGGAAAGGAGACATAAGTAGTGATCTTCCGCCGTAGTTTGGCCGAATGCTCAAACCTCTGAGAACATACACGCATGAGTGTTAGAACACTGCTCTGCTCATCCATAACCCCCAAATTAGCAGCCAAACATCTTACTTTGAGGTGAAAGCAGGCCACGATGGGCAGCTTCTTCATGGTAAGCTGCTTGGTGGACTCCTGGTAACTATGGCAACCGCTGCACTTGATCTTGGCGCTGCTGCCGAGGTGCTCTGGTCTGGTGAACCTGGGCGGGAGGAGAAGCAGTTTAGTGCATGTGTGTATGTGGACTTCTATCAGCGCTGCTGCTTCCTGAAGTCTCTGCTCCAGTGAATATGGGAAGAACAAGGATTAGTTTCAGTGTTTGTTTGTTTGTTTGTTACTTTTGGCCCCCTTTAGACCGAGTTTGGCGATTCTGGGAAGCGGTTCGAGACTAGAGGTCTGTGACTCAGCGGTGCATGTTTGTTTTGAAAAACAAACAAACAAACTAGGATGGATATTTCCGTTTTAGGACTCGATAGCAGGAAAGAAAATCCTCTGCAGATAATCTCGACCGTGTTTATCTGATACTTGTGTCACCTGCGCAGACAGTCGGTGAGCGTTGTGGCTCCAGTGGTGTGACTTTCTCCGTTAAGCGCTGATCCGTCTCCTCCAGGGCTGAGGGGCCAGAACGGTGTGGAGGAGCCTGGTAGGTCCAGACTGATGTCCCAGAACGGGTCGATGGTTGTTGAAACACCACTAAAGAGAAGACAGAACGATGTGTGATAAGGTGAAAATGATGTGGCGTAATGACATAACAACACAGTTCCAGTACTTGTAAGTCCAGGTAACTTCCTTATGTTTATGTAGTGCTATACTCACCAATGCCTACAACCATGGGAGACAATAAGTGTTGCAAATTTCTATTAATGGTTCAAAGAGTTGCTGTGGGTTGATTAGTACATAGCTAGATTTAAAAAGTACAAAGCTAGGTTTAAAAAGTTTCTGTTTCTGTTCTGTTGCACAATGTAAAACTAATCCCTGTTTAGTAAATGCAAGGTTATTGATACAGGTTTATGAACTTGGCTGAACTGCAGGCTGTGTTTTCACAGACCAGCTAACCGTCAAGGTTTTGTTTTCCAAATTTTGAGATATAAATGTAGTTTTTTTCTTCATTATGATTTATTGCATTATAACTTTGTCATATGGTATAAGACACTTTGGAGTTCCCTCTACTTCTAGTCATGGTTGTGCTGTTTCCATGGAGGTGCAGTGAAAAATGAGCCCACAGTAAAAAAAAATGCCCAGAAATTGCTTCGAGTTCAGAGGGTTAATCATTATGGAGACGCTCGCTTCCTCAGATTAAAATAAATGACCGCATGAATAAAAAATATATTTGTGTGCTGTCTGGACCTAGTAATTACAAACTAAAGTGGAAAGACTGTTAACTTTTGACCCCTGTTGGACAGAATTGGATGTACTGGTTCTTCAGAATTATTACCGTAGACACACTGCTTATAATTGAGCAGACAGTGCACTTGTGTCGGCCAGACGTGTTTCCATTTACTTTCTAGAACATCTGGTGACATAAAATCTCCGGGCCACCAGGAGTTGGAGCTGCATTTCTGTCACTGGCATGTTTGACAGTTGGTCCATTCATCTGGTTCAGCTCCATAACAGCTTCCTTGGTGAACCAGTACCTTGAGCAGCATAATAATAACTAACCTTTATTGATCCCCTTGGGGAAATTCCTAACCTTAACTATACATACTAGGAGCAGTGAGCTGCCGAGGTGCAGCGCCCGGGGAGCAGTCAGGGGTTAAGGGCCTTGCTCAAGGGCCCACAGTGGTGGTGACTGGGACAAGCGGTTGCTCTGACTTTCCCACCTCAACCTCTTGCCAGTCCAGGGCCTCCAACCGGTGACCCACCGGTTACAAGTTTGCATCATAAAACTCTATTGTGTCAAGTTTATACCTTAACCTTAAATGAAGAACTTGATTATTTAATTCAATCATGTCAAAAATGCAGCCATTTTAACAGTTAACC
>OMNN01087784.1:0-10104 GCA_900302755.1 Chromis chromis
ATTACATTCTCAAAACTCCAAGATCATTTGGCAAAACAGTCTTACAGTTCAGCACAACACCATAGCTCACTTGCAAAAACTCATATTTCTCCCAAAAAAGTTCACTCCTTTGTCAAAACTAAATTCTATTGTCATATAAACAGTCAGTGCCCCCAAAATGCATCGTCCCTTTGGCATTGTGTAGCACTGCAAGTCAACATGTTTAGATGTTTTGTCACTATGGCAGATGAGCATTGAAATAGCCTCATGTCCACCTCTCAGTCTTAGCCCAGTTCTTCATTGACAATGGGTACTGTGCTAGTTTTTTTTTGTCTAGCTAACAGAATACAGTTGTGTTTAAAACTGAAAAAAATAGGATTTCAAGGGGAGAAAAACTCCTCAATAGGAGAAAAGGGGAGTAAGGTGGCAGGAACACCATGACCATCCTTGGATGAGTAGTGAACCAGGCCCTGATGAGCAGGCCATTGTGGAAATTCACATTGTCCCACACAGTTACATCGTTTGGTAGGTGAGGCCCTACGAGACCTCTCTCATTTTCAGTGATCAAATCAGAATAAAGGCGGTCCAAGAAGATGAGGAGCTTCTGTGTCTGTATGGGTCAAGACTGGGTGTGAGCGGCCACACCATTCTCAGAACAGTATGTTCTTGACTAATTCTGACAATTGAACAGACTATTGTGCATGTGATGACTTATACAATGAAATGATGCTGACATGTTTTGGAGAGAACAACCATTAGACTGAGAAGTCAACAATCAGTTTAGATCAACAAGATCTATTCAATTGGAAGCTGTGCTAAATGCAGGCTACCTGTACTTAATCATGTGCAAAGATGTACTGAGACATTGAGACATGTACTAAAACATTTGCAATGTGATGAAATTAAGGAGAAATTCAAGTCTGTTGAGAACAATTGCCAAGTGGTTTGGAGGTTTGTCCATGTAGTTTTGAGAATGTAATTTCTGTAACAAGAAATGAGCCAAACCAATGGAGAAAAACTGTAAAGTACTGTAGACAACTTAAGCATAACGTGAAGAAACCTGAGTGTGTGTTTAAAGGCAGGTTGTTTTATGTCCTGTCCTCTGACGTTATTAAAGATGATGGTGGTGGAACAGGTCTCTCCAGTGACACTGGAATTTGTAGTCAAGCTGTTGCATCACTCTACTGCACACAAACTCATAGTTCACATACCAAGAAACATACCAGTACAGGATAAACCCCTGTCCATACTGCCTAAAAAGATAGTTGTCTACATTACTATTTAACACAGCAGATACAACAGTAAGCTCTTGGGTGTATTTTTTTTTGGGCTAAAAAGTGAAATCCTTTGCACACACCTCAAGATTATTGTATGGCTTTGCAGTGGCTGCTCTACGTACACCTGCCACCTGGATTAGTTTATAGGTGTGGCTCTTCAGTTTTCATGATCTTGTTCATGTGCAGCAGGTGTAACGAGTGTAACATACTGCACACAGTCACATATTCACATATCTTCACTGTTTCTAACCAGCTGATCCTCAGGCAGTCAGCAGAAGTCCACAATCTTTGTTGGGACAAAAACACATTAGTCTGTATGATTGTGGGTCAGCTGGAAGAGCCAGCTTAGGTTTCAGCAGTCTGAATTAGAAATCTGTCTGGCTGGAAAGTAGGAAAAACTATTCCAAATGTGCCAACCTCTGCATACACGAGTGGGGATATTGTTTACCTGCATGACCATTTTATGTGATCCTATTTATAACAAAGTCCAAAATAATGCAAGTAATATTAATAAAGTCCTCCGCTTATCCATTATGTGAATCCACTGTGTTCATATGTGCAATCAAAGTTGGCAGTTGACCTAAAGCTTGAAGCAAACTTTGATTGCACAGAGGCACTCAGAGGAGATGACTATCTGTTGTAGTTCATTATGTAGCCATAATGCTTTTATGTTGCATCACGCTTTTTATCTGATGAGCTTCATAGGATATCTTTACAACCTTTACAAATTTAAATGTAAAAATGACATGATATTAAGTATTCATTCATTTCATAAGAGCAACCAAGAAAAAATAGGATGTAACAAAGTGACTGGATAAAAACAGTAAATATAGGGTCAGTCTGCTCATAGAAATAGCACATGGATAAAAGCAATACAGTGTTATTTGATTTGCAACACAACTCCAGCAGGAATCCTCAGCTTTAGGAAAATGTTTAGTATTTAACTTGTTAAAGGCCATCTGGAAGTTCAGCCTAATAGAACTTCTCTCTTCAAAGGTACTTTTGTGTGTTTGCATAACCATTTAACCAAAAAGAGAATATATTAAGCGGTGGCTGCAGATTATTTGCATAAACAGCAGCAGAGCGTTCATAGAGGACTGACGTCAGAGCCATTCAAATCACCTTCGAGCAACCTGAACCGAGATGAACTCAAGAAGATGTTCCTCCTCCACCCTGAGCTTGTGTCTGTTCACCAGCTGGCAGACAAAACTACTGAGCCTTAAGGACTGAAAGCTGACAAATACAATATGTTCCTCTCTGAGTTTGTAGCTGCAGTGCAGTGGAGGAAAACTTGTCCAGATGAAACCTTCCTGTGGTTTTTAGGGTCCTCTTCTAAGTGACTCACAGCTCCTCCTTTATTGGAAAAAGGTTAACCTCTGACCTGCCTGGATGCTGTTGTGTAGGACAGGAAGCTGTAGTTTGTGTCACTGTCAGTTACATAAGCAGTCTTTGTTCCAGTGTCTGTGGAGGACAAGGTGGTGTTGTCCTGGAAAGTCTTTGGGGATGCAGACCGGTTAACTTCCACATTAAGGAATTACTTCTGGGCATTTGGGTTACATTTATGGTTGCCCCTAGTCTTTGACAAAATGTTGAGTGAGTCTTAGTTGACCAAGTTTTGATTGATTAATTGGTCACAGAAAAACAAAGAAAAACAAGGTGTCTGCGCATGTCAGGCAGTAATTACACATGTTGTACAGGAAATCCAATATGTGGGATCATCTTAGAAGGCAAAGGATGACTCAAAGAAGCTAGCATGCAAACATTTGCCTATCCTTCCTCAACCTCTAATATGAAACATTTTGTTAATAAGCCTAAGAGTGCATGCAAATATGAACAAAAGGTTCAGTCTGCTTACTGACTTTTCTGACACATTGACTTATTACTGCTTTTGCCAGTGTTAGGAACAAGGTCCTTAAGCCCTTTGTTATGTGCTTCTGTTGCAGTTTAGAGCCCTACACACATTAGACATATTAGCCTGACTTATCAAAAATAGATGGTTGTTTTCTGTTCATTTTTGTGCACATCATTAGAAATTGATGACAATCTTGACTGAATTTAAAGGTAAACCTTTTCAGATTTCCATCAGACTGTGACACAATCCATCTACCATTAGACTAGAGTACTCAACCAATCACCAACTTTCAGCCATACAAGCACAAAAGTTCCTTTACTTTTGAAAAGTTCTGCCCCCTGAGCAGGGATTTTTTGGAGGGTAAAATAATCCTTCTTAGACTTAATAGACTCTGGTTCCTCCAATAAAATTGCGAGGTTCAAAAGGTTTCAGAGCAAAATTCTTGCAGGGGAAATCTGGCTTATCTTTGTTTGGACATATGCTTCCATTGAGGCCAGTATAATGTATATAATAACAGTTTAAAACTCTAATCTGACACAGGATGCCTCCACAATACAGGCCAGATAAGGAGCTAATAATGCTGGGCCCACCAGAGTTGAAATTGTGCTTTAGCGCTGCAAAACCCCTTTTCAACCAGTCAAATTGCCAATTGGTGATGGATGAGCTCATTTAGATCCTCCCCTCAAAAATCCACAAAAAAAAAAAATGAATAAAAATCTGTCCAGTTATTGTTATGGATGAATGGCTGCTCAGCACTGTTCACCAATAGCAGGACTAGCAGCAAAATGTGTTAATGGTCAGAATGTGGAAACGAACTTCCCATGACTGGAAGCAGGATGTCCAATCTGCAGGGAGAGGGTTGTCAAGGTCAACTGGGCGATAGAAATGGGACTAACTTTTACACAGTGCATTGTTTAGGACTGAGGAAAAAACAAGGAGGTCCCCTGAGAGACCACATTTAGCAGCTTCAAACTGCAGCTGCAGCCTCATCGTTACTTACACCCTCTTTTATTCCTCAATGTAAACCAGAAAATACACCAAATCTAGATATTTGATGGCACTATCCATAGATGTAATATTTCATTTGAAAACTAAACACTTTAAAACATCTTCATTTTAAAAGCACAGTTTGAATATTTGACATATCCATTATTGACTGATTGAGGATTTTGCTCTGCGTTCGACGTCTTTCAGGGCCAATAAAGGACATTTTTACAGATTATGAATGTTCCATGTTTCTGTAGTATGTAATAACATATTACATGCTCAGGTACTGAACAGGGTTACCTCAAAAATTAATGGATCAGTTGATAAATCGCAAAATATTATGGGATTTTTTGGGTGAGTTTTTCCCATTTTTATTGATAGAGAGAGAGACAGGGTGAAAGGGGGTGAGAGGAGGAGAGTGACATGCAGCAAAGGGTCTTGAGCTGGATTCGATGACCGCTGCTGGCGACCTGCACCCACATGGTAACGCCTTAACTCAGCGAGCTATACGCCGGCCCATATTATGGGATTTTTAATTGGTTTATGGTTTAAGGGGGCTAAAACTGCTTGTCATATACAAAAAAAAAACAACCTTAGAGGTACATTTGTCATTTAGTTAAAAATGCAAATGAATGGACAAAATAATTGAAACTTATGATAAGGGAATGTAGATTGACATTGTTCATTGTTGACAGTGTTCCTTTAAAGGCCTGCTGCTATCCAGAAAGACAATGACAGAGCGATCCACACTGACAGTAACAGTGACTGTACTGTGAGTAAGACGATCAACTGCAGTGGCATGCTTGGGCATGTTTATCCATCCAGTGGAGGATGTGTCACTGGTAATTACCTGTAACAGTTAGAAGATATTGAGCTATTAAGGCTGCGTAAATACTCATTTAATGCATTCCCCACCCCCACCCCTCTCCCACCTCTGTAAACATGTGAATGTACTGCCAGAAGCCAGAAGTTGACAAACCACAAGAGGGCCTCAGGAGAGCACTTAAAGTGAAGGACATCTGGTTGATGGTTTAGTGTTGGGTGGTTTTGGACACTTGGACAGAGTTTGACTGGGCATTTGGAATCTGGCTAGAGATTACATTTAGTCTTAAGCATGCAGGTATCACCTCGGCTACTGCGTGATGTTATCTGGGATGGAAGAAGACTTTGGCACGTCACAGGACAGAAGAAGACAAGAAAAAAGAAAGTGTAACAACAAGCTTATGTTTTCTTCTCTGTGTTAAGATTTTTGTGCATGCAACAATCTTCAAAAGTGCATTTTTACAGCCATTACTTTTAGCCACCCAATTATTTTTTATATTTCGAGAAGCCTAACTGTTTTGTTACTTTTAGCTAACTACTTAATTGTTCATTCATTACGTGTACTAGCATTAACTATCCAAACCATTCATTGATTGCTTTTAGCTAACCATTCATTTGAGCTATTTATGACTTTTTGTTAACTATGTATGATTTCTAGCTAACCTAGCTAATCTATTATTATTATCATTAGTTTTACCTATCTTCTTCAACTATTAATCCTGTTTAGCATTACTTTAGCCAATCTGGCACACTCCTGTTTTTTTTCAAATCTCTGTTTTCTTTCAGATTAGTTAAGTTAATCTTTCAGTAACAGCTTTTGTTTTGCTAAGTAGGTTTTCACATATGAGGAATTTGACTTGTGTTTTCGTGCATAACAGTAAACAGTAACATACAGATTTAGAATGTGTTGCACTGGGGGTATCTGGCCTTCATGAAGAGATCCATTGCTGTTGGAAAACAGATGTTGCTGTGGTGTGAGGTTCTGGTCCTAATGAACTGCAGAGAGGGACTCAAACCACTCTGACAGTAACAGTTTGTGTCCAGAGTGAGAGGGGTCGGCCACAATCTTCCCAGCATGCTTTAGGGTGCTGAAGGAGCACAGGTCCTGGAGGGTCAGGAGGTTCCAGCCGATCACCTATTTGGCTGAGCTGATGATACGCTGCAGTCTACCCTTGTCCTGGGCAGTGGCAGCAGTGTACCAGATGGTGATGTAGGAGGTGAGGATGGACTGAGCAGAGGTGCATCATCATTGTCTTCAGCAGCTTGGACTTCAGCTGCTTTGGGAAGTACATCCTCTGCTGGGCCTTTAAAGTATTTTTTGGGGGAGTGTTTCCCATTTTTATTGATAGAGAGACAGGGTGAAAGGGGGTATAGAGGAGAATGACATGCAGCGAAGGGCCTTGAGCAAGGCCATAGCCAGGAGTTTTCAAATACCGAGGTCAACCCCAACTCAACCCCCTAAACCGGGGGGTTTTGACCTCTGGTCTTCTGATCAGTAGCCCAGAGACTTAACCATTGCGCCACCACTACGGCAATAAAAATAGTAAGTATATGGGCAGGGTGTCGAACCCGGGACTCCCACGTGGAAGGCGAAAATTCTACCACTATACCACCAATGCGGACGAAAATTTCTGTTTAAAGGTAGGTATTTAACCGGCTGTGTGAGCCTACACACAATGCGCACGGAGGGACGTACTGCAGCGACAAATGATAATACCCGAAAAAAAATTACACATGACCTGGGTGTCCTCGATGGTAGCTACGGCCATGGTCTTCAGCCGGACTCGAACTCATGACCGCTGCTGGCGACCTGTGCCCACATGGTAAGGCCTTAACCCAGCGAGCTATACAGTGGCCCGTGCTGGGCCTTCTTGATGAGGGAGCTGATGGTCAGTTCCCACTTGAGGTTCTGGGAGATGTTAGTGCTCAGGAAGCAGCCCACAGTGTCAACTGGGGAATCACATTGCACCAGGTCACCAGATGGTCAGTCTCCCATCTGTAGACAGTCATCCCCAGCAGAGACGAGTCCAATGAGGGTGGTATCGTCTGTGACCTTCAGTAGCTTGACAGACTGGTGTCTGGAGGTGCAGCTGTTGGTGTACAGGGAGCAGAGCAGAGGTGAAAGGACGCAGCCTTGTGGTCATCCTGTGCTGATGATCCAGGAGTCAGAAACATGTCTACCCTGCTTCACCTGCTGCTTCCTGTCCGTGATCCACCAGAATGTGGAGTTGGGCACATGCAGCTGGGAGAGCTTGTCTTGCAACAGAGTCTGGATGATTGTATTGAAAGCAGAGCTGAAATCCACAAACAAGATTCTAGCATAGATTCATGCAGAGTCAAGAAGCTGGAGGATGTCCCAATACATGGTATGCCAAATGCAGGATGCCAAAAATACAAGGAGGCCCTACTACACCCCATTTCATTTTGCACTGTGCAAGCCATCATGCTTTTCTGGCCACTCTGACTCACAATCCTCTGCACAGCGGAAGACACTTCACACACATCACGGTGTCTCGCTTAAGAACATAACGGTGGTGAAGTTTCAACAACTACTGATTGTCCCTTAGCATTACAATTTCCACATGGCTCCAGCCTGTGGGAATATGATCAAAGGTAATGGTAACGTTCGCCATATTAGCTGCACAACCATGCTAACATTAAGGATTTTCCTGTTGATGTGGGGACATAATATAACATAACATAAGTAATCCACTGGGTTTTCAGTTCCTCACATGCTTGTTTGCTCTTGCAGCCAACAACAGGCATTTGCAATGCTTTGCTTGTGGCTAATATCCTGAGATAGCAGAAGAGGCTCTAGTGAATAGATAAATGTTCCTGACTGAGATAACTGCTAATTCAGAGGAAGAGGGCTGTAAGGGATAATGCAACATTTTATCTCAACGACTCTTTACCCAGTCTCTATGTAGGGACTGGATTGAATTCTTCCTGCCTTGTAGAGCTGGGAGGCTATTTAGTTGTGAGGGAGATAGGGACATGGCAGAAGTAAGTGTCTTCATATTTTCACTTTTCTTTTCATATACTGTAACTCCAAATTCATAAAACATACAAAACACAATAAAACCTCCCATTCTCAAGAACAATAGGTGCTTTTCTAAGTTTGATAAGTGACGTATTAATAATATGTACCTCTTCTGTGTTGTGCAGGCCAGGCCGAGGCTGAGCTGAAAGAGTTCAGTCCACACTACAGGAAGCAGTTCTCCATTGCTTGGTTCTCTCAGGTAGAAGATGACCTGGAACAGCACAAACAGAAGATCACACAACTGCTCAAACAGAGGGTACGCTTTTTTATTTTAAAAATTGGTTTGGTGAGTCAAAAGTGTGGTTCTAACTTAGCAAAATAACTGTATTACGCAGCATTTTGGCAGGCATCTGTAATATTATCCAGTTGTGTCAGAAGTGCCACATTTCAAAGAAAGCGGTATTGTAAATGTTTATAAGGTGCATGATTTGATATGTCATCCACAAAGTACTTTCCCTAAGCTTCCAGTGATGGGAAACAAGAGCAAATGAAAGAAATAAATCAGAAATAATAAAACCAAACGTAAAAGTAAACAAAGGTTGTTATCTCTCCTTTTGTCCCAGTTCTTCACAAAGGGCAGGACAGACCTGTGAATGAAGATGCTGTATAAATGCTAATTCATATGGAAGCCCTAAAAGGCGGAGGAAAAAAACAGAGGAAAATTATCTCGTTATAACGAGAAAACTGAGCGAAAAAATTCATTTGACCCATGGCCTTTTAGGGCTTCTGTAAATTCAAGCTTTCAGTGTCCACAAGGGTAAAATGTGTTATCCACCCAAGTTTGTGAGGGTTCTCACTACAAGCACGGCGACTGTGCATGTGCCAGGAAAACAAGTGGAACTTTGATTTGTACATGCTTTCCATATTTGGAGCCCATTAGGAAGTTGTAGATCCTCCAGAAATTGGCACACGTCAGAATATTCACTGACACGGTGCTCCAGACCAGTCCTTAAACAGCTGCAGTATCCTGTTAAAACTGCCCCGTGTGTTTTTCTGTGTGTGATCGTCTGCGCAGACCGACACAGCCCTATTTGTTATGAACAGAGCCTTAATTTGGACCCTAACTGAAAGTGCAGATTTGTTGGTCATAAAAAATGAAATATAACACAATATGTTTGAATGTTTAAACAAACATGGTTTAAAGATTTTTAAGAGGTAAACACTAAAAGAATGGCATGAAAGACATGCCCTTATTATGCTGAATAGAACCTGAAGCTCATGCTGTTTAGTCACTGTCGTAATTTTTACCTCTCTAAACTGATTATGTTTAAATCACTCATCAAAGGGCGCCCCGATAGCCTAATGGTTATGTCGTGTGACCAAAGTGCTAAGACATAGTGGCTGTCCTGGGTTCGATTCCAACCTTGGGCGTTTACCGCATGTCCTTCCCCACTCTCTCCTGTTTCCGACTCTATCCACTGTCCTATCAAATAAAGCCGTAAAAGGCCAAAATAATTCAAAATAAATAATCACTCATCAAAGAATTTCACAAAGTGGCTCAACCTCTGCATCAGTGTAGTTTATGCAAATTAAGTTTCAATTTAAATTTCCTTGTGGCATTGTTGTTTGATCTTAAAGCAAATTTTCATTTGTGAGTTCTTGCATTCTTTAGCGAGTCTTGCAGTGTCTCTTTAACCCTTCTGTTTATGGTTCTGTTCTGTGTGTGTGTTTGTGTTGACAGGAGGCTCCGGAGGAGGGCGAGGTGCTGTATGAGGAGGGCGTTCTTTACTTTGACGACACCAGGAAGTGGAGGGACAGGTATGTGGTGGTGAGAGCCAACTACTGCCTGGAGTGTCATGACAGCTTGGAGGTGAGCATGACTGTGGAACTGACTTCAGCAAATCAAATGGTGACAACATGACAAGCTCAATGGTCAACCCTCCTCCTTCCCCTTCTTCCTTTTCTTCTGCCTCAGACTTTTGTTAAAGGGGTTCCTCCACGCCACAAGCTGCTGCCTACAGGGGGCACTGTTCTGACCACAGAGGAGCTGTACATGGCCATGGTGGACAAATGCTTTCCTGATGATAGTAGTGAGTAAAACACCTAAAGAAATCTTACATATTTTGAGAATGAGAATAGAGGGCACACAAAGATCCATCCATCCATTTACTGTATGTATGTTTAATATGCAGCTGGTTGAATTCCCC
>OMNN01087797.1:1730-14750 GCA_900302755.1 Chromis chromis
GTTACATCAGCCAAGTGTGTGTCTATGTGTACTTGTCCAATTGTGTGTGTGTGTGTGTGTGTGTGTGTGTGTGTGTGTGTGCGCACAGAGACTTGCGCATTTTGTTCCACCAGATAACATCAGCATGTTGATTCAGGGAAAGAGGCGTAGGGATGGGTGGGGTATTTGGGGCGTGTAGGTGTGTGTGTGTGTGCTAATGTCAGACGAATAAATAAGTACAATTAAAAACAAAAAAGGCAAGCAGCTCATCTTTTCTCTTTTCTCAACTTTTCATCCAGACAAAACTTGAGGTGAAGAGGCAGAGAGAGTATGAGAGATGTTGCCCTCATTCCACCCCCCACATCCCTCTCTCCTCCCTTCTCTCTCTCACTGCAGGCTCTAAACAGGATAAGGGCTTCATATGCCAAGTGGAATGTGTGACGCAAGCCTCAGCCTTGAAACAAAGCACAGGAAACAGGGAGAGACAGAGACGGAGAAACGCTCACAGAGAGAAAGAAAGAGAGAGATGTGTGTCATAAAAAAAGGATGTGGTGGAACAAGAGGACATGGAGGAGAGCTCAGGTGTTGTCTCTCGCTCAGACACACACCTGTTCACCTCCCTGTAGGTCAGCTGATCTCCCACCTTCACTGATTTATTTTACATCACAATCCACATTTACAACCTAAATGTCATCTATGATCTCATGACTGAAATAATAATGAATCAATCATTTCCCTTGTTTAAGTTTTTAAAAAAAAGTGAAATTATACCTACTTTTGTGTGTTTTACATTCTAAATTAATCATCTTCAGATTTTAGTATCACTTTAATATGATTCCCCAAACTTCTAATGTGCATTTATTAATTATTTCCTGACATTTAAGGGACTAAACAAAGAAAAAACAATAATAATCGAGCCTTAAGTGGCTGTTAAATGTCACTAACGCTGAACTGACCACACAAAAAGATCCACATTTGTGTTAATTAACAGCAGCATGTTCTTTATAAGGCTCTAAAGGCTATAAATAGTCTCTGCTGCCTTACACCCACAGCGGGGTTACATAAGTTATCCGCGTTAAGATCTTCACTCATCAAGTTCATAAAGGTAAAAAACGACACTCTTTTTTTTGGTTTGTTTCATTTAAAATGTTGATGATGAACACGTGTTGATTTGTGACACAGAAAACTCAAGCCGCTGTCAGAAAAGCAGCTCTGCGTAATGAACTAATTCATTAATGGCACACACAATTACGCACCAGCCGCCTGATCTCATTAAACCCGCAGCTCTGGGTTTATGGAGCTCTTCTCTCACCTGGAGTAAATTTCACTACATCTACAACAGCATCTAACTTTCTTCTTCTTTTTTTTTAAAGATCACGTTGCAATTACAGGCTTCACAGCAGCACATCCGAGGGGAAATAAAGAGCAGCATGCCGGGCGAGTAGCCACATTGGACTTACTTCTCGGATGGAGGACTCAAGTCTATTCCTGCAGGAGAGACGCTGGTTTCGCTGCTGTCTTGCCGATCGGCTCAGTGGGTAAAAACTCAATCAGGCAACTCCGCTGAAAAAGTGACGCAGGCGACGACCAGTCCTCCGCTGTGTCACTGACATCAGGCTCACAGAAAACAAGACCAAGTGATCGATGGCTCCGCAAAACTTCCCGAAGTTACGAAACTCTCCTATCGGTGTGTGCGTCCGCGTCTCACTGTGTGGCTCAGTTGTGTGTCTGTGCGCTTTTGTCGTTCAGAAACTCGCTGCCTGTCACATGATCCGCTGTCTGTTCTCCGTGGGGTCGGGCCGCTGGGCGGGACCGGGGCGGGGTGGTCCGCTTTGTGTGTGTGCGTGCGCTTGTGTGTGTGTGTTGCAATTTTCGTTTCCAGCTCTAAGCAGACAGCAGACAGCAGGAACTGATCAAGTGACTACAGCAAACAATTGCTTCATTAATGTGCCTCATACTCTTTTATGTAAGACAAACCTGTGAGTCAACCAGAATAATGGATTCAGAATTTAGGAAATGGTAGAAATAGTACTAAAGGTCACATATTGTGCCCCGTTCTCGGCAAATGAATCAAAGTATCACGTTTCCCCAAAATGTGTGTTTTAAGTTCAAATTACTGCAAGATTGGTTCATTTCACCATGGCTGTGTAACCCCTGGTTTTAGCAATGCTGTGAATGGGCTGTTTGAGTGCTGCTGCTGCTGTCCACGCCCCCTTCAGGAAGAAGACTCTCTCTGCATCTATAGTCTGACTCGTTATACTTAAATGTTTCAGACCTTCAAACTGATTTTAATATTAGACAAATATAACCCAAGAAAACCCAAAATGAAGTTGATAAATGATTTTTTCAATTATTGAAGGAAAAATGCTGTCCAGCCAATTTTGCCCTATGTGAAAAAGTAATTCCCCCCTTAGCTACCAATCTACCAAATGACCAAATTCATTTGGCAGTTGGGTTCAATATTAACAGCCACATCCACGTATGATTACTGGCAGGCTTGTTGAATCTAAACATCACTAAATAGAACCTGTCTGGTATTGTGGAGTAGCTAAAGGGTCTGAAAAAGCAGCTCATGATGCCACGTTCTAAAGAGATTGCAAAGCAAGAGAGATACAAAACAAAGTGATTGACATGTATCAGTCTGGAAAGGGTTACAAAGCCGTTAAGGCTCTGGAACTCCAGAGAACCACAGTGAAAGACATTATCCACAAATGGAGAAACATGGAACAGTGGTGAACCTTCCCAGGAGTAGCCGGCCGACCAACATTTCACCAAGAGCACGTTGATATCGAATCAAGGAGTCAAAAAGAACATGAAGATTTGTCTGGCATTTGCATAAAAATATCTGGATGAGCCTCAAGACTTTTGGGATAACATCCTGTGGACTGATGAGTCAAAGGTGAAACTTTTTGGAAGACACGGGTCCTGTTTTCTTTGTCCCATGGAGCAACAGCAGCAACCTTCCTGGAAATGAAACTAAAACTGTGCCAAGGATTTGAACTGTGCCATAAGGCTTCGCTAGTTTTTTGATGGATTATGGAAGTCACAATGCTTGTCTCCGTGCGTGCTAACGTTCCACCACAACAATTCTACATCACTATTTTGAGGGAACACCAAAGCCGCATACTTTGCTTAGTCGTGCCCATGAAGACTGTGGTTGGTTAAAACAAATACAAACAAACCAGAGCATTTTTTCCCCAATAACAGAATGATAGTGTGGTGCAGCCAGAGCATTATGTACTACAGAATAGGCTAGAAAAACAAGACTACTACGTCTGTGATTGACACGGCAGATAGTTTTGCTTTGCCAGTCCATTGCATAGTATAAACAAACAAGGAGAGTGACTCATATTTTTGGCATAACTCTATACTATAAAGCCTTATATCACTGCTAAACAAAAACTCGAATGTTTGAAGCAATCAAAGAAAGGAGGAGAGGAAAGCTTCAAGCTGTTGCTTTTCAGGACAATGGGAGAAGGCAGAGGGCAGAAGCCACCAAATGTGGCTTTGAACTGTTGCCCCCATGCACCTTACTCACCTGATCTGACACCTGTGCTGTGTGAATGATGTCATTGTCCTGCAGCAAAAGCACACCAGCTAGAAGCTTTCCTCTTCTTGCAAAGAAATGATGACAAACATTAGAGTTTTTGTGGACAGTGATTTAAGGCTATTATAAAGTTATGCCGCAATGTGGGATTTACCATCTTGTTTCCGGTGAGGTCATGAACTTTCTGGCTGGTTGCACGACACTATGATTCTGCTAAAGGGGAAAATGCTCAATATACCTGTTTGTATTTCTAGGTAGGGCTAAGCTAACAATGCAGCTTTGGTGACTCTCCAAATAGTGACAGGTGGAATTGTGGTGGAACATTTGCGCACAGGGAGGTAAGCACTACCGTTAAAATGGATAATCTACCGCAAAAAAACCTCGGCAAAACATGAAATTTTCAGTAAGGTAGGTTACTATTGTTGTTGTGGACATTCAGCTTGGACCCTTGCGGCCTTGGGTGGATGAAAAAATTTCTGTCAGGTGTACCCTTGCGGACGCTGAAAGAATTGATTTGTCTTAAGTCATGCATATGGTGAGATTGGCTAACAATGTTGCAGTTATAAAATCAGTTGTTTAGCGATGCAGAGCCACAGTTTGGAAATGGCTCTGAAGAGACTGCTGATTAGCATGGAATCTTAATGGGCTGCATTTCGGTCACTATTTCATACTTATTCTGTTTCCTGACAACAGAAACATAATAAGAAATGAATGAGAACAGCTTTATTGGGAATTCGGCTGTGTTAAAATGCAGTAAATGTGAACACAGAGAGCAGGAGAGAAGTAAACAGATGTAAACACACCACACAAGAATTTTTTTATTTTTGTATTGTTGTGGGGACATTGCTATCAAAAATAGAAGTAATCCACTGAGTGCATACAGACTGTTGTGTTCACTCTTGTAGCCAACAGCACAACATTTGTCGTGCTTTCCTACTGACTGAGATAATTCAGAGTTGCAGAAACAGCTCTAGAAAGTAAATAAACCTGGTGAACTGCAAGGCAGCTACTCTTTCTGAATGGTTCGCCTGGAAGCAGCAGATAGTGAGGGGGCAGGATTATGTAAATATTTAGCTGGACAACCATTGGGTTTGTCTAGTTCCTACTTACCAAATGAACACAATTCTGACTGGCTTGTAAAACTAAAAGGCTTTTTAGTTTAGGGGGGGCTTGAAGAGTGGCAGTAGTAAGTGTCTTCATATTGTTGCAGCTTTTATTTGACATATAAAAAACACAAAAAATGATTTTCACCATATGGGACCTTTAAATAATGTTTTCTAACAGCATCTTTCTGTTAGAAAACTTTCTTAAACAGCATCTTTAAGGATTTGTCCTGCACTGAGCATGCTTTTAGTTTTTTTTTTTGTTTTGTTTTTTTTGTTTTTTTTACAGACTTTGAGTTCTGGATGATATACAGCTAATGCACATGTATAGTTTGAATGGACGTTTATTATAAGTTGCTTTAATTTATTAATTCATGAGATTTTAGATTTTGTGTACAAAATGTGCAAAGTAACTACTCAAGTATAAAATTAAAATTGCTGTACAATAATAAGTGTTGTAGTAGTAAATGTACCTAGTTACATTTTAAGTAATAGTAGTTGTGCACATTTTAAGAATAAATCAAATGCTGTATTAAAATCAAAGCATATTGTGGACTGAACATGACTGACATAAACACATTTGTGTAGAATCTTGATTTGTTTGTTTATCTATATAGTTGAATTTAAGGTTTGCCGACATACAAAATGGAAGGGTTTGACTGAGAGAAGTGAATATAAGTATTTTCTGTATTTCTAATATTAATTATAACTGAAACCTTTGGCCAAATGTTCTGCTATACGATGCAGACATTAATGATGAAGCACACGCACTATAAATGTGCATTTAACAGCAAATTAAAAACTATAATAACTGAGTTGTTTCCCTCTGTCTTTGCAGTAAATGTGTGTTTGTGTTTGCTTGTAGCAGGTGGAACATGACAACCAGGGTGTGACGAGGAACAAACTCTTCCAACAGGGAACTGCAACAGTGTTTATGAGAGAAGAGAGAGAGACAACTGCCGAGCAATGAGTGGAACTGAATTGATTTTATTTAATGAGCAACATTTTTCTGTCATTGAGACAGTAAATACTTGTTTCAAATTGGCTTGCAGGTGCATATTAAGTTATATAACAAGTTAGTCATGTCATTGTCGCTGCCAACAGTTTGACTGAATCACTGCCCATGGTATTCCAGTTTCCAGTTAAAGTTTCATTAAGCATTTGGCATTAACACAGAATTAAATGAGTCAGAATCAGCAGGAAAGCTTGTGTGTTGATTGGATGTGAAACATCTTAGTTTTGTGAGACATCTTAGTCGGGATCCAGGACCCTTTCACCCACCTAACAGGACAATCTTATCATTACAATCACTCAGGCATTCCTAAATGTTTGACAGTAAGGATATTTAAAATACAAAACCACAGGAGGCAAGACAGTGTCAGGCGTTTGTAAAGTAACAAAAGATATGAATTATAGTTGATAAAACACTTGTGAAATGTCTTAGTTACCTTTGTTTGACATCCAGTGATACACGATCCGTGCTCCTTCATGGCTACAAATGAGATGATGTAACTGATGTATGCATCTATGTGGATGTATATCCTCCTCAGTGGATACACATCAGATATTTTTCTCTGAAATTCAGAGTTAAATGTTAAGTGAATAACAGACTTGCATTCATTGAATCCTGCATTGGGTGGACAGGAAGAAGACTCCACTTGCTGTGTCCATGTAGGTCTGACATCTGCATTTGGTCAGCTAATGTACTGTATACATTGACACCAGGCATTCACAACATGAAAACCACCAAAACATCTCTGAGCCATCGGGCCATGGATACATGAAGTCTGGGTATGTCCCGTTGCATCTGGCAACCAGACAGTGGATCCTTTGGGTTCTGTGAGTTGTGGGGTGACGATCTGTGGATCCAGCTTGTTCCAGCATCCCATGTTTGTAGTTTTTTGTAATTTTTGAGTTTGGAGGCCAGGTCAACACATTGGACTCTTTGTCAGGTTCCTTGAACTGTTGTTGAGCAGTTTTTGCGGTGTGGCATGGAGCACTGTCCTGCTGGAGGGGGCCAAAAGAAGCTAGAACTGACATAGTGTTTAGGAGGTATGTGTCGAAATAACCCAGCAGAGCATTGTATTGTAACAAGATGGTCAATGTTCACTTCACCTGTCAGTGGTTTTAATGTTATGGCTTCCCACAGGAAAATCTTAACGCTCAAAGTTTGCTCCTCTATAGCTTGGGAGACAACATTATGATTCTTATTTCAGTTCAGTTCTGTTGCTAATTGTTCTCCTCCTTTCTCACCTATATCTCCTGGGGAATTTTAAGAAAAAAATATGAGAATCATATCAAGCAAAATCGAAGGTAAAATAAGCCTAAAATAAGAATCACAATTTTGTCTCCCAAGCTATAGAGGAGCAATCTTTCAGCAGTAAGATGTTGCTCTGGGTGGTCAGTGTATGTCACGATTGTATTTTACTAGCTGCTGAAAAAAACCTGAAATACAGTTGTTGCACTGGCAGTGAGTTTACTGTATGACATCACCTTTGCCACTTCTTACTCATCGCTGTGTGTCAACAGCATTTAGTAGCTTGCTTGTTGTATTAATAAGCGTCTTAAAATGTTCTAGGCCTTCCCAGCTCTTTGTACTGGAAAAACCATCCTAACCACATTTTAAAATGACCACAAACAAACTTTAAAAGATGTATAATGATTTACACACAGCTGGTAGAAAGGTGATATTGAAAATGAACTTCTTTCTCACCTCTCCCCTCTGTCTATTATTTCTTGTACTGGGACATCAGTGCTTTGCCATCTTACTTATATGCACCACTTACTGTTTTGGCATAACAATGTAGTTTAATACTGTAACAAGTAAACACTCTCTGTGTGATGAGCTGACAGGTGTCTTTCATTAGGATAGGATAGGTTAAACACGATTCCAGTTCCCTTCTATTATCTTTGGCAATGGGCCATTGTAAATTGTATGGTTTAACAAAGCGGTCCTACTGTAGGAGAGCTTTATACCACAAACTGAATAGTTCTTTGTTCATTAGATTCAGTGCATTTTCTGCATTCTTTAAGAGTCACAAAGGTGATAATTAGGTTGCACAGGTGTTTCTTATAAAGCGTTCTGCTAGTGTATTAAAGAAATTACACTCTATGCACTTTTTTCATCCCAGTGAGGCTCAGTAAATTTTCCTCCTTCTGCAAACACCAATACAATGTTCTGTTTTTTGTTTTTCGGCCTGTTTTATTAGGTTTTTTTTTCTGCTTTACTCACATAATTTGCAGGTGTTCCTCAATCCCCTGCACATTTGTGGAAAGAATCAAAAAGACTTAGAGGCAAAGAGCAAAGGACTATAAACTCATGCTCATCACTTTTGTAAAACAGAAACGGTGCGGTGCAACCATAGCACACACAAACACAGACACTCTGCGACATCTGTCATCACAGCCTTGTCCTTTGTGCTCACTCGACCTGAGCATCGAGGTAAGGCAGTGCCAGGCGTTAAAGCAGAGCTGACTATTTAAACAAAGCAGCGATGATGTGACAGCTGTTATTTCATGGTTTCTATATTCTTAAAGGTGTAAGTCTTTCAAGTCTGAACACACATCCGTATAGGCCCAACCAGCTCTGTGTGCATGAGAAGTGGAGCATGAGGTGTGCTGACATCTTACAGTACTGGTCTGGTGGGATAAGTCACCGTAACTGTGTTTCTGTGTCAAAAATGACTCAGGGAGAACAAGATGTACCTGACGCCACAGCACACTGTATAGACTGCTCACTTATTTACATTATGTAACGTTAAGCACTGATTGCATCTGGTAGGCTGGTACATTTTCAAGTTATTATATATAATATTTAAATAGGATAAAACACATTTGGATGTCTGACTTTAAATTTGGACATTGTAAGAAATGATCTAATGCAAGTGAGTATAGCAGAACAAAACCTGGCAGGTACACAGAGTAAACTTTCCCTCCATCATGATGAATACACCAGATCCACAGAGGTACATATCAGGTAGACAAAACACACACACACATCTTTGGTCTGTTGTTGTGCAATAGTCAGATCTGTAAATGACAGGATCCTATGTGCCAAAGCAAGTCCGACTTTATTTTTATGAGACTGTCTAACTTGCATTAGGCCCTTTTGCACGGAAGGTAACAACAGCACTGCTGCACTCTAAATCCCATTCATTCTGATGGCTTGCTTATGACGGTTTGCAGCTGTGCGAGCAAAGCGCATGTGTAGCGCATGTAGATTCAACTACATTGAATGCACCATGACGAGACTAATCAAATTTTTTTTGTCAAATTTAGCAAATATCTCCTCAAAAGCACTAGATGTTTGTTCTGTGTATGCAGTGTCCTGCAAACAAAGTGGCTCGGACCGAGACTGTTCTAACATGTCCTCTGTATGTTGGTGTAGCTTGGACAGGTCTGTGGGAAACTCAGGTGAAACAGGCCAGAGACCATTTCTCTGAAACATGCAAAAATCCAGATTGCACTTGCCCAAGTATCAAGTTTCTACCAACACTAGCTTTGGATAAAGTTTCAAGTTCCTCTGAATGAGGAAGACTGAGTTCCACAGAGTTTAGTTTGTCCATCAGGTTGTTTATATGTTTTGTTGGAATGGATGGAACGTACCCGTAACTGATGACATGTCATTGTGCGGTTTTCATAGGTATAGTATTTAATCTGAAGACACTGTCTAGGAGATATACTGTAGAACATGTTAATCTCATGTACACGACAATGTTACATTTTTATCAATAATGTCTGTTTTTGTAATCATGATTCTGCAAATAAAGCTCCAACGAAAACTTCGATCATTTTGCTCCTGTTAGAAGGTATTTATTTTGAAACCAGTTTTACCACGTTTTAGCAGTAAGATGTGATCACTCTTTCCATTATCGGGCCTCGAGAACAAAAATCTGAACATCATGGTGCCATTTTAAGAAAAGTAACAGGATCATCAAAGTTGAAAGGATTCATCATCTGGGGACCATGAATGTCTTGCTGTTACCATTACTGTCATATACAGTTAGAATTCATTGTAATGACTATCACTGTTATTGTATTTTCTAAATAGATTCTGTTGTGGGCAGCTGTTCCTCTTGATTGTCCGAATTATTACTTAATTCTGTGTTTTCTAACCACAACAGTAACATCTCTTTCCAGGGGAATAGAAACGAAAACGAGAGAAGACCTGTGTGTCCGTGTGTGTGTACTCGTATTACTCATGTTGTGGAGTCATAAATCTGCTTATACAGTCACACTGTGGCGACCCGCCTCCCTTGTGGTGACAAAAAAACCCATCCCTATAATATAAATCATTAAACTCCAGTGTGAAGACTTTGATTTTAAGGGTCTGGTAAGAGTTAGGGGAGTAGTAATTACACTCAGGATTACGGTAAATGTCCAGGAAATGAATGTAAGTAATGTCCTTTAAAGTGACGGAAACTAGATGGGTAAAAAAATCAAATATGTTTTCATTAAGTCTATCATTTCTCCCAGCTTGCACAAAAGTCTCCATCAGCCCTCCATCTGTGATACAGTTAATATAGTGAGGTGCACTGCCACATAACACTTCCTCCTAACAGAATGCATTCAACCATTTAATTTGTATGTACGTTATTAACTATTGTCTTGATTCATTTAATGGAGAAAAATACCCCCCATAGTTTCTTTAAGCCCAAGATGGTACCATCTATGTCATTCATCATTATGTTTAGTCAGTTTTTATATCATTTACTTTCATATAAGACAAAGAAAAGTAGAAGTCCGGGATATTTTCTGGCTTTTTTATTTTCTAAATGACTGTAATGATAAACCAGTGATCAAAATATGTGCAGATTATACGACTATGATGACACTTTTGACACAAATTATTGATCATGACGTTTACTTTGTGAACCGAAAAGCATTCCAACATGATAATTAGGGCTAGTTATTTTTTTATTGTGATATAAAAACAAAACAAAACAAACCCAACTAAACATAAAAGTCTTATTTAAATGAAACTACTCTGTTGATGAGTTGGGATCACCAGGACTCATGGTAACAGCGAACGAAAAGAAAAGAAAAACAGAAAAATCCTTGGCTTGAAAAAACCTAAAACCCCAATCAGAGATAATGGGTATTGCGATGGTGACTTGCAACTTTCTTTGTTCACCCGGTTTCAGGTTTCATCAGTCTTATGTTGCATGTTCCCAAAAAAGGAGCCTTTTGACACATCATTTGACTCTTCCACAAAAAATGGACCAATCGTGCGACACCTACTTCAGTCAAGACGAACCGGTGGTTATAATGAAGAGCTATGAAGAATATTTAATAATTTAAAATGCTGAAAAGTGCTGTTACTGCAAATGATGCATGATTTATTTAACCACTCAGTGCACTCTCAGTGCAGCCACTAATTGCAAACATGACATCTGCGCATTAGAGATCTGAAACGTTAAACTTTAAACAATTGAGTGTCCAATAATGAAGGATACACAGATATCCATTTAGTCTTTGGCCAACTGAAAGTAAAGTGAATGTTATTGATTGAGTATTCTCTGTGGTAAATACCAAAAGACTAATCATTTTCTAATCTGTGTTCTATTTGTTGCAATACCTGCACTGTAAAATGGATTTGGCGGCAAATCAGGATCAACTATTAAACTTATTTATGCATCACAAACTGAACTCATTTAGGTTCAACGGCAACTCAATGCATTCAGTATGTGCTGCTGTGACTGCAAGGCTTCGTTCAGAGTGATTGTACATTATATAGCTCAACAGGTTTAAATATATAACATATTAAAAGAGATTGAAAACTTTGGCTTTAGGCTCAGCACACCTCATTAACACATTAAACTTGCCTCGTAGGGCACCCTTCATGTCACCGTGACAAAAATCCTGCCTCATAGTATTTAAAGTGTGTCTAATTAACTCTATGTTACTCAAACTGGATTATCTGGATTCTATGCTTTTGGCAGCTGAAACAACGAGCTCACACCAACGTAGGGTCTTTTTTCACCTCTGAACACTAAATAACACTGTTACATCGGCTCCTGCTTGTATCCAAGAAAATGGTTTTGAGTGGCTCTCCTCTGCTGCCACTCCCCAACAGAATCTCTGACAAACAGTGAGAGAAAAAACGTAAACACACTTGACTACACAGAAGTGCCTTGCAAAGCCCCAAATGTCCTGGCACTGACCTCTGCTGGGTCCCACCTAAACTGGGTGCAGCTCCTAACCACCACTGTGCAGCCAAGTTCTTCTAGCTGTTTACCGAGGTAAATCACACTGTTCATAAAGTCACAAAATCTTTAAATGTAGCTCTCTTGGTCTGTATGTCACAGAAACAGCTCACATTTAACTGCTTTAACTGCTCTCATCCAACACAGAAACAGAAACTGACTGTCCCCCTCTCCACACTTGAACTGACTGTGTTAGTGCCCAACGTGACAACCAGTCCTACTTCACCTTTATCTCACGCCTGAAGCTAAACTTGTGCCAAAAGCTGCCATCAGTAATTTCAGCATTCACCACAAAACACATCCAAAAACATCCAAAGACACCAAGCACACAGCCGACTGAGACAGCAGCGTTGTTTCTAGCGAGGTTACTAATTGGAACGTGATTATAAAAGCAGAGCGGATATAAAGGCACCTCCCGCTGAAGTTTCTGTCTCTTTTGAAAGAGTTAAATATATGTTAAATGATAAACTCTGCAGTGTGATTAATGGCCAAATCTATCTTAAAATAACGTGTTCAGTCTTAACAGTTTTTGAACATGTGGTCACGATTAGACTAAACTCTGTGGAGTCACAGATAGCATCTTTAAACAAATGGCACAAATCTATGATAACAGCAATATCACTGTCATCATGTCACAGTTAAACGTTTAAAAAAGTATCAATATGAAAACCATTGCAAAAAAATATGCTGGGTTTTTAACTTGATGCTGTCACTTGTAATCGGTTAACATACTTTATACGTTATCAGTTGGCTTAACCACTGCATCATGTTTAATAAAAACTCCTCAAATGTTTGTATGTAAAAAGTAAATAGTACCTTAAGCTGTACTTAAGTAAAAAATTGAAGATTTCATTACAATATGTAGCAGAGAGGTATAAAATAGAAAACAATAGAAATACAGGTACCTCCAAATTTTATTGAAGTACAAAAATGTAAGAAAATGTATTAATTTCTCATAAATAACAACCACAAATACAAGTAAACTAGTACAATTGTGCCTCTTTCACCTGAAATTAGCCCTCAGCTAATTAGCTAAGGCAATACCTAAAAACAAAATTGAAATCTTGAGGAAGAAATTACTGAACTGTATTCATTATTTGTGTATTTTTTTTGTAAAACACTGTACTTTTGTGAAAAAAATATACAAAGTTGTCATTATTATTATTATTATTATACTAATATTATT
>OMNN01087854.1:0-10402 GCA_900302755.1 Chromis chromis
TGGCAACCGCCAAACCCAGACTCGTCCATCGGATTGCCAGACAGAGAAGCGTGATTGGTCACTCCAGAGAACACGTCTCCACTACTCTAGAGTCCAGTGGCGGTGTGCTTTACACCACTGCATCCGATGCTTTGCATTGCACTTGGTGATGTAAGGCTTGGATGCAGCTGCTTGGCCATGGAAACCCATTCCATGAAGCTCTCTACACTGTTTTGGAGCTAATCTGAAGGCCACACCAAGTCTGGAGGTCTGTAACTATTGACTCTGCAGAAAGTTGGCGATTTCTGCCCACTGTGCACCTCAGCATCCACTGACCCCACTCTATGATTTTACGAGGCCTACCACTTCGTGGCTGAGTTGCTGTTGTTCCCAGTTGCTTCCACTTTGTTATAATACCACTAACAGTTGACGTGGAATATTTAGTATCAAGGAAATTTCACGAATGGACTTATAGCACAGGTGGCAACCTATCACGGTACCACACTTAAATTCACTGAGCTCCTGAGAGCGACCCATTCTTTCACAAATGTTTGTAGAAGCAGTCTTCATGCCTAGGTGCTTGATTTTATACACCTGTGGCCACGGGAGTGATTGGAACACCTGAATTCAATTATTTGGAGGGGTGGGACAATACTTTAGGCAATATATTGTACATATACCCACAATTATGAAGATAATTAATTGATATCCAGGCAATTTTTTTTTTTTTTTAAATGTTCAGAGAAAGTTCTGCAAAGTTCTGGTATACCGTTCTCTAAAGAAACACTGAAAATGGTGATAATCTTTTAGACCATTATACCCTAACATTCCTAAAACATTTTCTGAATGTTGCATTAGGAGTATCTGTACTTCATCATGGGAATGTTTTATAGAAGAACATTATGTATTTTGCAGGTCAAATGTTCCACCTTTGTGAATATATCACATTACAGGAACATTTAAAAAAATAAAACCTTCTGATAACATCTTAAAAACATTGGTTGAATGCTAGTTTGATAATGATCTTTCTTTGGTATCATGTACATGAATCTGTAGCCCTGCCAACATCCTCATTAGCTTTTAGCCTTATTATTAAAATATGAATATCCTTTAATCATGTTTTGAACCTTAGATTTGAAACGTTTTCTTTAAAACATTATTAAAACTCTAAGGTAGTGTTAGCTAATATTGTGGGAACATTCCCCGCTAGATGGGTACTTAAGTAATTATTTCACAGGGTTATGATAAAGAATGTACCTCAGAGGAGAAGATCTGCATTTGAATTCAGCACTACTTTAGCTTAATTTGGGGTAGCAACACATACAGCAAATTGAGAGCAGCCTGAGTAGAATGAAGATCTAATCTGTGCTGCTATACATGAGTGAAAAAAAAAAATCTCCTCGAAATGAGATCAGTTACGTGATAGTGTTTCACAGCTAGGTTCATCTTCAATATCGAGAAATTCTGCATTGTGACCACCTAAGTAGCACATACTGTCCTGCTCATGTACTGCCTGTTTTTATCTCACTTCTGACCTTTAGAAATCTATTTAGGTGATCTTCTTTGACAACGAGATGGTGTGCTTACACTAAAATCTTGCACAGTGTAGCTTTAAACTTTTAATAATTGAAATCTGATTGCATTGAAGCCTCTGAGGGTTTACTATTAAAGCCATAAAATGTTCTCCACTGGGAGTAACAAACACTGCAGTGTACAGACCGGCTGCCGTATGATTTGCAACCCGAGCACAGATATAATTTGACCCGACGGCTCACAGTCGTGAATTCATGAAGGGTTATATGTGCATTGCTCTGAGTGCACATGCAGTAAGTGTCGGAGGAGACAGTCATAGCATGAACATACTCGAGTCATGCATAAACTACACAGAAAACTGCCTGCTCACATGTGCATGGATTCGCTCACCGCCCACAGTGAGACACATTCGGTGTCCTTGCTGCTGATTGTTACACCTCAACCTATAATAAGCCATGTGAGTCATCGTGCCGTTTTTTTTTTCTTCCCCGACAGTTAATTTACCCATAATGACACTGGGCATGCAGGTCACCAGAACAACAGAGGCACAGACGAGCGCTGAGGTCACAGTAACACGGTATCTTTGCCTTTATGTCAGTCAGCGCATCTGCTGTTTGCAGAGCAGCAGAAGGTTCCAGCGTCCTCTGACCTGATAAGACGCACCATGGATTAAAAGTCCGTCTTTATATATGAGGTGATACAATATTTCTCTCCATCTCTCTCTCTCTCTCTCTCTCTCTCACACACACACACACACACACACACCTCAGCCTTCAGAAACTCAAACCCAGAGCCAGTGATGAGACTGAATACTCTCCCGGTGTTGACAGTGCTTGACTCATTCTGCAGTGTGCCTGCAGTCATTGAGATGCATAGCGAGGTCTAAACAGAGCTCTGCCAAGTTGTGGGCAGCCATTTAACCAACACAACACACACACACTTACACAAACGCACAAATGCAGACGCAGATGCGAAGGGAGGGAGAAACACAGAGTCCAGGATCATGTTAAAAGGCAATTAACTAGGAGCTCTTGATTCTGTGGTGTAAATTCCAAAATGTGTATTTGTTATAATGATCTTGGTGAAAAGAAAATGAATTCAGTGTGCTGTACAATGCAGAGGTGGTGCATTGTATCTGTTTAGCCCCCTGAACCCCACACCGGCTGGTGGGTTTGAAAGACATGTTACCTTTTTAAAAGAAATATGCCAAAATTACAAAATTTATCGGACCCAGAAACTGTAAAAACTGAAAATAGTCCATTTATTTATTCGTCTGTGAAGATTCTCAGTCATCAAGGTCATGGTTATCCTCATAGTTTCAATCATAGCATCTGGACTTGCTTGAGTTTCTCGAAGACCTTTCACCTCTCATCCAAGAGGCTTCATCAGTTCTTCATCAGAACTGATGAAGCCTCTTGACTGAGAGGATAACTTATTTATTCTAACATCACTTTATGCTTCATTTCTCATTTAAAGGTTTTCCAAAAAAAACATATAAGAATTTGTACTAGATTCTGCAGACAAAAATACAAAATTCTTGTTCAGAGACTGACTAAACTGCTAAACTGGGACTATTAGGCTGAACTGCAGGCTGTGTTTACCCAAAGCAGAGAGGAAGTATGGGAACAAATTAAAACTTTAAGTAGTAAATCCTCTACATAATGTGGAGCCACCATTTTTCTCCCATAACTGGTAACACTTACAGTCACTTACAAAACTGTTGTACATATTGACTGCAGTTTTTAATTTTTTTTGTAAAAATAAATAAACAAAGAAATTCAACTTTAATTTTCTCTTTAAGGCACTATACCTGTCAGAAAATATTTTTGAGCTCTCTTCATGTTAGCCATGGTTGTGCATTTTCCATAGAGGTGCAGGACTTTTTGTTGCAGTGAAAAATTAACCCACAGAGAATTAAAATGTTCCAGAAGAAAAAGCGGCACAGAAATTGCTTCAGAGGGTTGATTTTTGCTTTCTATCCACAATCAACACTGCTGATAGAACAAAACCTACAAGAGTCTACGGCCATGCTAGCAGGTCTGAGGCCGTACTTAGACAAAGCAATGTTTCAAGTCAACATGTTGACAGTGCCAGTGTTAACAAGCTAATATTTACTGCTGAGGCCGATGGACATTTCATTAACTTAACCTTTATTGATCCCCTTGGGGAAATTCCTTCTCTGCATTTGACCCTCCCTATTCAAAGTTAACCTTAACTATACATACTAGCAGCAGTGGGCTGCCGCGGTGCAGCACCCGGGTAGCAGTCAGGGGTTAAGGGCTCAATGGCCCACAGTGGTGGGGACTGGGACAAGTGGTCTCTCTCACTTTCCCACCTCAATCTCTTGCCAGTCTGGGGACTCGAACCGGCAACCCACCGGTTACAAGTTTGCTTCACAAACCACTAGGCCACCACTGCCCCCTGCCCCCAGTCATAGACCTGTTGGACAAATTAAAATAGAGAATTCACCAAAGTGTTGAAACTTCATAAATATGAATATCTGTGTCAAAGTTTGGTTGTGGAGACATTTTATAATTAATCAAAAATGTCAAACTAAAGGAAAAGTCAGGGGAAAACTAAAATCATTTGGATGCATCATCAACTAATTTCTGCACCAAATCTTAAAACAATCGATACAGTAGTTATACAGTAGTACAGTAGTAATTTTCCTTACAGAGCTAAGCACTGGTAAAATACATACAAAACTTTACATCAAGCAGTTTATTCTCTTTATTTGCAGACAGTTGATGCATCATCCTCTATACGACCAAACATTTCCCGATGGCTTGTTTGTTTCCTCTGACTCCTCTGTGCTGCTGTAAATAAATAAACAAGAGTTTGCACTATAAAGCAGTATGTGGAGCAGTTTTCCTCGCCTACTACTTTGAAAAGATGACGCTGCTCTTTGCAAGAAAAGTATCACTCAACGTGCTCGTTGGGGATGACGAAACAATGCAGAAACACGCTTCTTTATAGTGCAGGTTGTGAGGTAATATTTATAAATATGCTTTATAAAAGTCAGTGTGAGCCTGACATCCAGGTTGATGCTGCAAACAGTCTCATCATTGGTGAAATGTGATTATTTCACATGATGTCGCATGATGCTTCTGCAGGCTACCGCAGTTAACCCCAGATTTACATTTTTATTGTGATTCTAGAGAAGATTTTGGTTTAGAAACTTGTATTTTGGTACAGAGGAAAATGCCAAAACCATTTTTGGATAGACTGCCATGAGATTCAGTATTGATAATCGTGGGCCAAATCTCAATCTCTCAGCGTTTGGTGAACCCCTGAACCACTATACTGGGCAAAATTTTAATTTGCTGTAACTTTGTGATTGGTTCAGGTACCTATGAAGGAAAACAGGCCAAACTAAAATGGTACAACTAACCATGTTAGCATTGTCTCCATGAATATAGCATGTCAATGCAAGGTCCTATTGTACCTATTTGACTATGTCCTGGGCTCTGAGTGCTTCCAAAATGTGAGTTACCTACTGCACAACCCAGAGTACCCAAATGATCCACTGCCAACGCCCTGTTGCCAGATCCCAAAGGACACGCTGAGAGGTCCTCTTGTCCATGCCCAATGGTTCAGAGCATTTTTTACGACATAAGGGGGACCAACACAATATTAGGCAGGTGGTCATAATGTTATGCCTGATTGGTGTAGATGGAGCACTATAGCTGCTGCTGTTCTGCAAGAAATGTCAGTTGCTACATCACCCTATATAGAACTTACAATAAAATGGCATTTTCTTTCCTATGGGACATTAAATTCTTGTTCAAGAAACTCTAAAGGTGAATACATTTGCCTAAAATTCATCATCAATCTATTTATTTTCATTAACGATATCATTACCTTCTTTTAACCCTCTGATGCCCAAAACTTGCAGGCATGTAGTCTTTAAGGAAACAATTTGTAGAGCCAAAACTGCAACACCAAAATAAAAGAAGAATTGTTCAATTTTCAACTTTCTGACAGTCCTTGGACTACACATCTGTGACTTTCCAGCAAAAAAACTTCACCAAATCTAAGTTTAAAAACACAAAATTCAATCAAAATCCTTCTGTTCTTCATATCTCATTTTGAAACTTTATCAAAAATAAAGCGTTTGTGCTTATGAGATTCTATTAAAATCAAAATAATTCGCCACTCCTTGACACAAGCGAGAAAGCCATTAGTGACTCTTTTAGACTGAACTGCAGGTTGTGTTTGCACAGAGCAGAAAGGAGACAAGGATGGAAACAAATCTAAAGTATAAATAGTAAAATATCTATTGTTTGTAGAGTCACATTTATTACTGGTTTTATAAATATGTTGTACATGTAGATTCTAGTTGTTGTCGTTTTTTGAATAAAATAAAATAAATGATTAAATTATTTTCTTTCTTCCGTTTTGCAAATGCCATTAGAACTGTGTCATATTGCACAGGAGGCATTTCTGAGTTTCCTCTACTTCTAAACATGATTTTGCTGTTTCCATAGAGGTGCAGGACTTTATACTGCAACCACAGTGAGTAAAAATGTGACAAGAGAAAAAAAAAACACCCAGAAACTGCCTAGCATTCAGAGGGTTAATGGAATCACCAGATGTGCGGTTAGCCAATTAGTTTGTTATCACATCTCAGATATTACTGTGCAAGCTGCTGCCTAACTTGGCGATTTCACGGTGAGACTCCACAAATACACACAGTGCAAACAGAAATGACAAGAAAGTTTGGACTTAAACACATAGTTAACATGCAAGCAGCTGCATATGAGCCAAACGCACAATCCAACTCCGCGATCTGTAATCTGCAAGAAGCATTTTAGTGGAACAAAGGTCATAAGGCAGGAGTTTATCTGCATGCATGTAGGGGGAAGGGTTGGCACCATGAAGGGATGATCATGTGTTTGTATAAAAGGGCCAGCCAGCTGAGCATGATTAAACCGGTAATCTGGCAGCGACACTTTCACCGTGTTTAAGCTTCTTCTCTCTCAGGTTGATGATGCAGTTTGAAAGGTAACAGCGTGACAGAACAGAGAGGAGCAACAGTCAGTATGTGTTACAATACAGTAGTTGTGTTTGTTTGTCCTCTTGTCATTCAGTCAGCTGATTCACCGCCTGCCCCCGAAAGCATGGTGTTGTAAAAACCACTGACTATGAACCGACTGCCATAAAATTTGATGTGGCCATTCATGGTCCCCAGAGGACGAACGCTAACGATTTCTGTTATTTCCTTGGTCTTTCATGTAACGCTGCCACAATCACATTTGCCCCTTGAGCAACACTTTGGTAAAGGCACAAAAAAATGATTGCCCAGATTGAAGTTTTCTGCAGATATCCATTGCACTTTAATGATAAAACCTTATTTTCTTGTGCCTCTGTCAACAAATAAATTCCTGTGGCATAAAACAGATATTAAAATCTAATGTGCAGGTTCCCATGCTCTTATAAAAAGAATGATCTTTATGATATTATAGCCTTTTTTTTAGCGTCACCCTCAGGAAAAACTGTCACTAATAATACTCTTAGTAGTAAAACTGTCAGTATGTTATTTATTTTGCCTAACATTTAGCCTACATACTGTGAGGTTCTTGTTTTAAGTGTTGTAACCCGGAGAATGTGACATATTGTGATAAATCATACTATATTTAAGTATATTATTTATAAATCAAGACTCATTTCAAGAAGGCATACTTTACATTTTTTGAATTACATGTGGATATCAAGCATCTTCTCTAGTTGTTATTGTGACCTCATTTAACCCCGATGGTTACAGTCTCATATTGGGCATTCACTTGAGAGTTGCTGCCTGCAACAGACAGCACATTTACCATCCAAAAGCATCACATCGTGCATCATGCACAAGGACACTTGGCGAAAACACATTCTTGTTGCACCAGTGTGAAATAATTTGTCTGGGTTTTTTTTTTGGTTTTTTTTGTTTTTACAATTCCTTCAGTTAATTCCTCTCTCCTCCACAATCCCCACAGCAGAAGAGATGTCTAAATCTCTTCTTTTTTTTTTAACAGAAAAATGATAATCACCTGATCCTCGTGGTTATAATTGGGGTCAAGGAGAACTCATCATTTATGAAGAAACATTCCCCCTCTTATCACTTTCTCTCTCCCTCTCCTTTTCTCTCTCCATTTTATCATCTTCTGGGAAGGGTGTCATGGCACCCGGAAAAAAACTGTGACCTTGCTGTTCCACTCCAATTCATATCCATTTGTGTGTGTGTGGATGTGATTGTGTGCATACGTGTGTGGTCATCTCAAAAGGGCCCACAGGAGGGTTTTGTCCCACAAAGGCACCTGACAGAAATGTCTCAGAAGCCCCTACAGCTCCAGGCTGTTTACACACAGATGCAAAATGAATTGACGCACACCTGAAGGCAGAAACAAAGGAAAGAAGAGCACAAAGAGATACACATATACAGTCATGTGAAAAAGTTAGGACACTCTATGAAAGCCTGTGTGTTTTTTAAACATATTTAGACATATGGATATTTAATATCAATTTTAACAATACCAGGAGATAGAAGTAATATAACTAAACTAGAAAAGCACTCGGAGAGCGCAGACCTCCGCCTAGCAGCTCATGTCCACCCATATTGTGATTTACACAAAAAACATTCCTTGATCCAGATGGTAATCCAGAACATCACCAAAATGTAATCATCTGTTCCTTGTCCATTTATTAACATGAACCTGAAAATTTCATTAAAATCTGTTCATAACTTTTGAAGTTATCTTGCTAACAGACAAACAAACAAATAAACAGATAAACGCCAGCAAAACATAACCTCCGCTTGGCATAGGTAACAATTAAAACTGAAGAATATACATTTAAAAACTAATAAATGGAGAGTCCTGGAATGGCAGAGTCAAAGCCTAGATCTTAATCCCAGTGAGATGCTGTGGGGTGACTTGAAAAGGGCTGTACATGCAAGAAACCCTTTAAACATCTCACAGCTGAAAGAATTCTGCATTGAGGAGTGGGGCAATCTTTTCTCAGACAGATGTCAGAGACTGGTAGATGCTACAAGAAGCGTCTCGCTGAAGTTATTTCAGCCAAAGGGGATAACACTAACTATTCGGGGATAGGGTGTCCTAACTTTTTCCTCAGTAAGAATGCATTTTTGTTGATATCTTTTGTTTAATGAGTAAAACAAGGTAATTTTTTGTTGTTTACCTGCAATTAAATCACTTTCTTTTCCAGAGATGAATAAAAACAAGATTAGACATTGATATCTGAATGTTTCTTAATAAAGAACTGAATATTTAATGGGGTGTCCTAATTTTTTCACATGACTGTATATACATACAGAGCTGTACGTGCAGCCGTATTTCCTCAGAAGCTCTTCACAAACTCCTCCACCAAAGAGAAAGTGCATTGTCATTCCTAAAAGAGATGCCATTTTGTTTTTTAAAGGCAGTGCAGCACTGGAGCATCAAGGTTAGGACTGTGTTACCACACAGGCACAAGTGTCTGCCTCAGAACATCTGACACCATTTGTCTTTTATTTTTCGCTCAGGCATTTTCTGTTCAGCGGAGGCTTGAAGATACAGTTTTCCTGCAGTGCAGCAGTTTGGTGACTGCACATTATGAATACGCTCTATATCTTTGACTCAAACATGATTCTCCCTGTCACGACCGCTCTTATCTTTTTCCCCGACTCTCCTTTTTTGGTGTCCTGATGCTGCCGACTGCCACGTGTGGCGAAAATAAGATGATGAGATTACCATGACAACGTGAAGGAGTGACGTGGGGTTATTTCGGAGATGAACCTTGATGACACTGATGAATCATCAACAGAAACAGGACCAGTATGTGTGACACACTTCCTCCTGTTTAACATTCAGTATGTATCCTGTGTGCTGTAAGGACTGTATGAGTTTAGCTTTGCCCAGTGTAGTTTTAACATTTTTCAACTTTTATCATTCCAGTGTTTTTAGCATCACTCTCGTTCACACTGACAATCCTTCCTCTAATGCTTTGCTCTTGGGCACCTTGTCAGCGGCTAGAGGACGCCACCTCATTCAGTTTCCTCACACTGATTTTCAAAGGAGCTAGACAGAAAATGTCATCTTTAACCTTTACAAACACAGACTTGTTTCACACACCTTCCTCATTTTTGCACACAATCCCCGACTTGTTCTCTTTCACCTTTCTTCCTCTTCCTTTTTGTTTCCTTCACCTCCTGCTGTTGCAGACTCATCTTGCCCTATTTTTCCTTTTGTATTCCTCTTCCTGCCCGTCGTCACCACCATTTTCCCATAGCCCTAATCTTTCCATCGTTTTGTGGTGGTCTCGCAATCCTCCATTTTCGCACCCCGAGACTCTTCATAGCAACAGAAGTGACTGCGTGACAGGGTGGCATGTCGAGGAGGAGAGGCAAAATAGAGGGATGAGAAGCCAGAAAAAATGGAGAAAGAGGGACGGAGGGAAGAGTTGTGCACAAACAGTCGCCTGCTTGATGAAAGATAGCGAGGGGGGAAACGCCAAGCTTTGGTATCCGAAAACATAAGTAGGTCAGTCCTAATCTGGGGTTGAATTTAGCATATAAATAAATAATGAAGTCAGCTTCACAGTAGAAAACACCATCTAGGTGGAAAACCTCCTAAATATGAAAGCCCACTGTACTGCACCATGACCTATATGCAGGTGTTGTCCTGTAATCATAACATCTGTAATCACAGTATCAGTTGTGGTTTCTGAAGTACAATGACACTGACTCACTGTCACTGTGAAGCATCATAGTGATGAACAGACATGTGGTGATAGAGGCAGATGTTGTGTATAGCCTGGAGAAGCTGACTGTAAGAGAGCCAAGATACAGTAGATAGTGGGGAGGTAATCAGTGGCACGTTTTTGTCCCTGCATGCATGTGTGTAGTATTAAA
>OMNN01087904.1:0-10316 GCA_900302755.1 Chromis chromis
ACCCAAAAGGTGGTGAACCGGCTATATTACAGTATTATACAGATGAAAAAATATGGTGCAGAGCTTCGAAATATATGTGTTTGCCAAACGAGGTACTTCTGCTTTTTCCGTGGATCTTCATCTACCTCACAGCACAGCTTTGCAATCACATACAATTGTATATATTGTTTTTATTGCTTGTAATTCATTTATCTTTCTTTATTTTTCTTATTTTCATATATTTATTATTATTTTTGGACATATAACCGGGACCCGAGTGCCAATTTCGTGCCATCTCATGTAAAACAAATGTGCTGGTGTGACAATAAACAACCTTGAATCCTTGAATAGTTTATTAAAGAAACTAAATTCTAGAGAAGGATTTCACTTTTTTATGCCTTTACATAAGAAAAAAAGTGAAATTCTTGCTTTTATTTCCCTCTTAGCTGTGGATTATTTTCATAAAATGCTATTTTAATCCCAGTCCGTCATTGTTGCACACACCATGTTAACAAGATTGTAAAAAGTAAGTCTTGTAAAACAACAAAGTCCATTTTAAACACTTGTTAACCTTCGACTTTGTAAAGCACTTTTTCCACTTCATCTACTATAGCCGGCCGCAGCTCCAACCAGCCAGCGAACATCTGCAACCAACCTTCCTCACACAATGTGTTAAACCCCCCATAACATAAATAACACTGTGACAAAATGTTTTTAAAAAAGGCCCTCAGACTTTTTTCTTTTTTTTTTGTCAGTCGCAATCTGTCCCCATACTCCAGGTCAAAGGACAGACTTTCCTGAACTGCGTTTCTGTGAAAAGCTCCAGGGTTCAAAGTTCAGTGTGTTCTGGTCGGGGAGGGAGGAATGAAAGGGAGGATATTGTATCTCCATTTATGTGGCGCTCGGGGTCGGAGTTCAAAGATGAAAGGTCGCTTCAGTTCAGAGGTTACAAGGTGAGATACCATCTAAACGCCCCGGACCGAGTCTAGCTCATCTAATTCGAGGCAGGATGTCGACGGGCTAAAGCAGAACCAGTGCAATCGGACAATAAACACAGCAACATCAACTTTTTATGAATAGCACTTTGGCGAGGACTTTGATCAGACTTTTAACTGCTGTTGTACTCAAAATGCAAATTGCAGGTAACACCTATTGCGAGCAACAGCCTTGTAAAAGAAAACTATCCAATTTAGCTGACTGACATGTTGAGTGCCGCCTCTGTTTATACTACTGGCAATGAACTGAATTACTGTTTAAACACCACAGTGGGGTTACGGCAGGTTAGAAAGGCAACGGTATCCAACTGGCTGAATACAAGTGGCCAATAACACAGCATGATAACACACAAGTGGGAGGAGGAGGAGGAGCCACACACACACACACACACTCTTTCTCTCTCACACACACCACCACCCCCCCCATCCTAGATATGAAAAGGGAAATAGAGACAGGGATGGGTGGAAGTAGGTTATGTTGTTGTGTTCTTATTCACGAGTACACTGATGTTCCCCAGGTCCTTAGAGACATTTTGTTCAAGGCCATGTTGAGATGACAGACTGCAGGCCAGTGGACCCGATAGCACAGATTAAGACAGAAAGTTATGTGGAAGCATCTGCCGTGCAATCGTAGGTTCAGATTCTCACCGCTGGCATTAATGATATTAATAAAAAAACAACATGATATTTCCAGTCATTGAAGAAGTTTGTCATGAGCACATCTGCTGTTTGTGAATGACACCCCGCTTCACACCGAAGTGACACGCGTTCACACCTGGGAGCTGCACTCGGTGCCTCGTTCAAGGGCACCTCGATGCCGTTTATGTTGTTCCTCTTCTCCACTTGGTCGGCGTGTACTGACGCAGGGGGAGTAAATCTCCAGGACTGTGGCAGATATATTCTTTTTAACTCTCATATCCTGGACGTCATCCAAGCGGCGGTCTAACGATTTGTTTAGAAAGCGCTGACACAGAGGTTGGGTTGGGGCACTTCTTACTGATTCCTTCATTTAACTGAAAGGCCATTTTGTTTGTATGAAAAGGAGATAGATGAAGGGATTGTTGTGTCGTCGTCTCCATTAAGGGGTTTTTGATTTCGATTTGTAACTGACTCTTCATTATAAACGAAAACACAGCAGCGGTGTGATAAATTACGCAAATTCTATTGTCACCCTTAAGTTTGATGTTAAACCAAGAAGGGGAACCATCTTAATTCCATATAAATAAAAGAGAATTGGTAAAAGATGTAACTTCCACAAAGTTAAGAGACTTGTGAGAGGCAGATTTAAAAAATTATTCCTTAATAGACCAAATGTTTAGTCCTTGGTTTTATGATATGATACGTTATTGTCATTCACAGCATGAAACACGAGGAACAAAATACAGTAGTCAGGTCTCGGCCCTAATAAAACAGTAATAATAAGCAGATAAATAATAAGACTAATAGTAGCCTATTGACCTAAAGAAAATAAAAACTAATAAAAACCTATATATAACCTAATAAAAACCTATGTAAAACTAATAAATACCTATGTAAACTAATAAAAACCTATATACAACCTAATAAAAACCCATGTAAAACTAATAAAAACCTATATAAAACCTAATATACAATAATAATAATGTGGCCCTACCGCCTTGTGGAAGCCCGAACCCGTCAGATCTTGGAAGCTAAGTGAGGTAGGGCCTGGTCAGTACCTGGATGGGAGACCGTGAGGGAACACCAGGAAGCCTGGGTGAATGCAGTGTGAGAGTGAGTGGTTGGTGGTGGTCGGAGGGGCCGATGGAGCAGATTGGCAGCCTGGCTTCCATCAGTCTACCCCAGGGCAGCTGTGGATACATACGTAGCTTACCACCATCGAGTATGGAGGGAATGAATAATGCAATGTAAAGCGTCTTTGAGTGTCTAGAAAAGCGCTATATAAAACCAATGCATTATTATTATTAAAAAACACCTGGTTAGTAAAGGAAGATAACCACTGTCATTATACAAATTATCTCTGATTGGGGTTTTAGGTTTTGTCGAACCAGCTAACACAAAGAAAGCCTGGAGATGCTGAGCTTGCTTTGTAGTACAGCCCTCAGTTCACATTAGCTCTCAGTATGAAGAGGATATAAATATAAACAGCCAAACGAAGGTGTGTGTATACATACCAATACGTAGAGTTAAAGTAGCTGCTACCATTGTCTTGTTTAGGCTAAGCTAGCTGCTACTTTTGTCTTCTTTAGGGTGAAGTAGAACCGAATGTTGTTCTGTTCAGGCTAAAGTAGCAGGTAACGTCTTGTTTACACTACCATAGCAGCTAGCTAATGCTAATGTGGACTTGTTTAGGTTAAAGTAGCTTCTAACATTAATTTATTTCGACTAAAGTTGCCACTAAGATTTAGTTTTGACTAAACTATCTGCTAATGTGTTTTGTTCAGGTTAAAGTAACAACTTTTGCCATTTTGACTTGACTAAATGAGCTGCTACCTTTATTTTGTTTATGCTAACATACAAGCTAATGTATCTTGTTTAGGTTAACAAAACTTGTATGTTGACTCGTTTGGGCTAAGTTCCTTCTAACATTGTTTTTTTAATGGTAGGAGCTTAGCGGCTAACATCGTTTATGCTAAAGAAGCTCCTGATGTTATGTTTAGGCAAAAATAGCTTCTAATGTTACATTGTTTTGGTTAAAGTAGGGGGCTTAGTAGCTAACCTTTCTTATCAGCTAATGTAGCTGATATATATGTTTATTTAAGGTCGGTAGTTTCAAATTTGACAGTCATGACAGAGACGTCTTTGGTCGTCTTTGGTTTGACCCAGTGAGACGCCTTCACCTGCAAACCAACCAGTTAGACATAAAATGCTGCAGGTGAAGCCGAGTTCTGTTCTCAGGTGTTTGTCGACCTGAAGCCGACATCCCGACACCGTTTGCTTTCTACGAGTTTGGTTCATGTTGAGGCGGGTGTGTTGGTGACGCCATGATTCCCAAAGGAGCGTCCAACAGCTGTAACCTAAAGGAGCTGCCATCTTTAGAAGTGTAGAGTATCTCACAAACTGCCAGAGCGGTCGGAGGGGGGCAAACAGCCGAGGGCTCGGCCGGAGTTATTTTGAAATCCCTCTGTGCTACCAGCCGCCCTCCCTCCCTCTGTGCTGCTGTCTTTTCCTGCCCTTCCCGGTGTCAGTGTTTGCTGCCTCCCTCCCTCTGTGATTGATCTGTCTTCCTCTGGCTCTCTGGAATTCCATTGAGGAACTCTTGGGATTGTTGGAATTCCAGCCGGAGTGCATGTGTGGGTTAGCAGCTGGCACCCAGGGCTCATTATCGGCCACCGAGGCTTTCTGCTTGCACCGCTCCTGCAGCAGCGACGGCCCTGCAGAGCCTCCTGTCAGCATTATTTTTCCATTTCCACGCCAACGAGCTGCCATGCATGCACGGCGAGGCTGGCTGCGTGCTCACATCGGGTGTGGCAGAAACTGCGAGCATTGTCTCCCTCAGCTGTCACTTCTTGAGAAAAGAGATAATTGCAGGCGATACAGCGAAGCCAGTCACTCGCCTTCCTTGTTCTCGCTGGTTTCACTGGGAACAAGGAGTGTCCCGGCTCCATCTCCTGCGGCCTCCCTCTGGCATTTCACCGCATACTTGAGCTCATGTGCTGCAAATCACTGGGAATGATATGTACTGCTGCTTTTAATTAACCCACACTGCCTACCACGGAGTGTGCGAGTTTGATACTGAGCTCAGCAAGAATAAAGGAAGGAATTGTACATCTGAGTTATGCAACATAATCTGGAGAAAGTCTGAAATGGGATATTTTTAGATTACTCACCATGTTCCCTCGTCTGCACAGAAAAAAGTTTAAGTAGTGCATTGAAGTGCAGCCTGGAGGTATTAGTACTTGCAGGTTATACTTCTACTCTGCTACTTTTCAGATGGAAATATTGCACTTGGTATGCCACCATCTTGCAGCTGTAGTGAAAAGGAATGTTTCAGTACCTGAACTCCAACAATGCTATGATTCTCAAAACCAAATTCAGCACAAGAAAACATAAATAAATGCATTTCAGCATAAGCTCTTGTCTAAATAAAGTGCTGCACACACAGTGTTGTATTTTGACACTCTGCACATCTGGCCTTGACCATCGCCATCACTTTCTGAAGTTGTTTTGTTTAGGCTACAGTAGCTGCTAATGTTATCTTGTTAGGCTAAATTAGCTGTTAACATTATTTTGTTTTAAAAAACAGCTGCTAATTTTAATTTTTTTTTAAAGCTAAAGTGGCAGCTAATGTTTATGTGAAAGTAGCTGCCAATGTTGTCTTGCTTAGGCTCAAACAGCTGCTAACATTGTCTTTTATAGGCTAAAGTATTGGATAATGTTATTTTGTTCAGGCTAAAGAAGCTTCTAACGTTATTTTGTTTAGGTTAATGTGGATGCTAATGTGTTCTTTTTTAGGCTAATCTAGCTAACAGTGTCTCGTTTAGGATCTTTTGTTTAGGCTAAAGTAGCAGATAACATCATGTTTAAGTTATCAAGGCAGCTAACCTCATCTTGCTTAAATTAACATATCCGCTAACACTGTCTTATTTAGGCTAAAGTAGCTGCGAGCCTTATTTTTTTTATATAGGTTTAGGCTAATGAGGATGCTAATGTGTTCTTGTTTAGGCTAATCTAGCTAACAGTGTCTCGTTTAGGATCTAATGTTATTTTGTTTAGGCTAAAGTAGCAGCTAACATCTTGTTTAAGTTATCAAGGCAGCTAACATCATCTTGCTTAGATTAACATATCCGCTAACACTGTCTTATTTAGGCTAAAGTAGCTGCTAGTCTTAATGTGGATGCTAATGTGTTCTTTTTTGGGCTAATCTAGCTAACAGTGTCTCGTTTAGGATCTAATGTTATTTTGTTTAGGCTAAAGTAGCAGCTAACATCTGGTTTAAGTTATTAAGGCAGCTAACATAATCTGGCTTAGATTAACATATCCGCTAACACTGTCTTATGTAGGCTAAAGTAGCTGCTAGCCTTATTTTTTTTTTAGGTTTAGGTTAATGTGGATGCTAACGTTTTCTTTTTTGGGCTAATCTAGCTAACAGTGTCTCATTTAGGATCTAATGTTATTTTGTTTAGGCTAAAGTAGCAGCTAACATCTTGTTTAAGTTATGAAGGCAGCTAACATTATCTTGCTTAGATTAACATATCCGTTAACACTGTCTTATTTAGGCTAAAGTAGCTGCTAGCCTTGTTTTTTTTAGTTTTAGGTTAATGTGGATGCTAATGTGTTCTTGGGCTAATCTAGCTAACAGTGTCTCGTTTGGGACTAATGTTATTTTGTTTAGGCGAAAGTAGCAGCTAACATCTTGTTTAAGTTATCAAGGCAGCTAACATTATCTTGCCTAGATTAACATATCCGCTAACACTGTCTTATTTAGGCTAAAGTAGCTGCTAGCTTTATTTATTTTTTTTAGGTTTAGGTTTAGGTTAATGTGGATGCTAATGTGTTCTTTTTTGGGGCTAATCTAGCTAACAGTGTCTCGTTTGGGATCTAATGTTATTTTGTTTAGGCTAAAGTAGCAGCTAACATCTTTAAGTTATCAAGGCAGCTAACATTATCTTGCTTAGATTAACATATCCGCTAACACTGTCTTATTTAGGCTAAAGTAGCTACTAACATAATTTTCTTTAGGTTCATGTAGCTGCTAATATGTTCTTGTTTAAACAAATCTAGTCAACAATGTCTTTTTTAAGAACTTTTATTTTGTTTAGGCTAAAATAGCTTTGAACCTGAATTTCTTTAGGCTAAAGTAGCAGCTAACATTATCTTGCTTTGAATAACATAGCTGCCAACATTGCCTTTTTTAGGCTAAAGTACGTGCCAATCTTGTCTTGTTAAGGCTACAGTAGCTGCTTACGTTATTCTGTTTAGGTTCATTTAGATGCTAGTGTGTTTTTGTTTAGGCTAATCTGGCTAACGTCTTGTTTAGCTAAAATAGCTGTGAAATTAATTTTGTTAAGGCTAAAGTAGCAGCTAACATCTCGTTAAGGCTATCATGGCAGCTCACGTTATCTTGCTTAGATAAAAATGGCTGCTGACATTGTCTTGTTAGGCTAAAATAGCTGCTCACGTTTTGTTTTGGGTACTAATATGTTTTCTTTAGGCTAAAGTAGAGACTTTTGCTATTTTGATTAGGCTAAAAAAGGTGTGGCTATCTTGTTTAGGCAAACATAGGAGCTAATGTTATCTTGTTAACAGCTAATGTCTTATTTAGATTGTTTATGCTAAAGAAGCTGCTAATGTTGTCTCGTTTAGGCTAATCTAGCAGCTAGTGTTGCTCATTTCGCCTCGTTACCTCAGTCTGTCAAAATATAACGTTTGTTTGTGCAGCAGTCTTGGTTATATAAAGTGTTGATGTTGAAATAGATTAATTTGATTGATTTTAACGAGGATTGTGGAATTTCAGTGGTTTTGGCGCCGACGACCAAGCGTCTGTCAGCGTGACATCTCTAAGTGTAAATCCAGGATCTGAAGACTTCTTCTATCGTTGCTTCATATTGTGATCCAAAGCAGAACACATGCATCCTTCCAGCCTCAGATATTACATAACCCTCCACCCTGCGACCCTCCACCTCCTCTCGGCTTCGTTCCTGCACCTCTGCTCGCTCTTTCCTTCTTGTCATCACTCGTCAGGTTCTGAGTTGTACATGCAGCACTTTGCATTCAAATCAGCCCTTTATATTCTGTGTTTGCTCATGTGAATTGTGCACGAAAATGTGCGTGCGAAGGTTTGGAGGATAAATCTGAACTCTCGTCTCATGATCTCGGCGCAGCTGTGAGGCATTTCTCGGTGTTGGACTTGTGGGGAAGCAGAAAGGATGCTGTCGCCTCGCTGCGATCACACTGAGCCTTTTGTTCTGACATTGTTTGAGGTCAATCATCTGACAGACTTCCAGGTCTGGTTAATGACAGCGCCGATCCTTCCGTTCGCTGCATGTGGAACTTGTTGTTACTTCTGCTACAAAGGTTTTGTTTTCACCTCTGAAATCAGCTGCGACAAGCACCGATTAGTCCAGGCTCAGCCATTAAGAGAGCGTAATGTGCACATTTAACATTCCTTTTATCACACTTAAAGCACTAAATAGACTAATTAATGATCTGCCCAGTGAGATGAGAAGAGCTTCCTGACGCTGTCTTCTAATGGTTGTGTTGCTCTAAAGCACTTTGCAGCCTTGTGAAGAAAAGCACATTCCAAATTAAGTTTATCATAATTAACATTCACATTAATTAGACATAAATCCCGACCAAAATCCAGATAAAGCACTAATTGAATTTAAATCGTCCGAGGCCTGTCAGCGTTTGTTTTGCTCTCAGGTTTAAGTTACTGTCACAGCAGGAACTGGAGTTTGTAGTGAGTCTGTAGCAGGTTAGCAGCTGTGTTTTCATATCCAGCTGTCCACAAATACCGACTTCTCTCCCTCACATTAATATGATTTTGATGTTTCCTTAAAGAGATTCGTCCTCGTCTGTGCAGCTCTGCAGGTCCGTGTGAACTCCGTGAACCTCAAGCTGTTTCTGTGTGTTTTCTTTGTTCCTGTCACATTTTTACTCACTGTGGGCTCATTTGTTTACTGAAATACAACATCCTGCACTTCTATGGAAACAGCTCAACCATGACTAGAAGGAGAGAGAACTCAGAAGTGACTCATCAGCTGTAGAAAGATGTTTCACCATGCTGAATGTATCTTGCTGCATTTATGTTATTGATCCAGTTTGTTTGATTTTCCTCTGTCTTGTTGCCTCCTCTCTGCTCTGTGGAAGCACTGCCTGCAGTTCATCTGAAAACTCAGTGTCACAGCTGAGTCAGTCGTGGCTTCTCGGTTGGGCTGAGGAGCTGATCATGTTTTGTGTTTTTTTACAGCATCTGGTCAAAACGAGCAATTTTCCTTTTGGTAAATTTTTAAATGGCACATGTGGAACAAAGTCATTTTGATAAAATATTTTAAATTCTTGATTTGTGTAATTTTCCAGATGGAACCGCACGTGACACATGATACGTTCAGGGACCATCAAAAAGTTGAAAATCTGTCTTTACAGTTTCTTGCTCTAATTAGTGATCCTACTTTGGGGATTTAAAAAAAAAAGAGATAACAATCCTTTTAAAACTGGCAGTGGGTTGAGAGGGTTAACTTGGGCCCCGTCCACATGAAGACGAGCCCAGGTCTAAACACACAAATAGTTCATCAGCCCGTGTATCATCCACACCAAGCCGCCGTTTTGGGGGTCTGAAAACGATCATTTCTGAACCTGGGTCCCAAAGTGCAAAGATCTCAAAACGCCGTTTACGTGGCACCGTTGTTACGCCCTGTCCGATCTTTCCTGACACGCTTGCATCATAGCTCCACCTCTCGATAAATGCGCCAAACTCTGCAAATGACAACAACAATGTCGCAGTACAGTGTTGTTGTGTCCTGCTGAAGCTAGTCACCCTGTTATCGCTATTACAGCAAAATATACTTCCGCCGCCATGTTCTATGTTTACATCGCATACAGATTTCTGCCTAAAGTCCCGCCGCCAGTTTCCGCTTGTTTCTGTTACGGCGTCACAGCGCCACCAACAGGCCTGGCATGTGTTTTACATTGTTTTCAGGCGCATCAAGTGAATTAGTGTGGACGGACACATTTACTGAAACGGCTCCGTCTTTATTAAACTACAAGCATTTTGGCTCCGTGTGGATGGGACCTCAGTTTGGCTTTGATTCTGGACAGAGATACAGGGATTAGACTGGACCGATAAATCAGACGATTACTGTAAAGAAAATACAACAAACACACCACATCATGGCTGACACAGAACGCTTAAACAAAACAAACTGATCTCATCTCGTGTAAATAAAGTTTGAATTTATTAATCGCATTCAGAACTCCCATGTTGGTCGGGCTACTGCTTGAATATACTTTGGGTTTAGCTTTTAAACATGAAATTTAATTTCTAAACACAATTTCCGAACATTTGTGCGCAAAATAATTTAGTTTTCCCCACATTGAGATCTGCTCTTCACCGTACATTAGCACCACCATGTGGCCATTTTTGGAATATACTGAATTTATAACCAACAAGGCCCATTTGTTCCCTCCGAAATAATCCGAGGCCTTTATACCGAACTCTTGTGCAATCTGATGCTTCTTATATTTTCCCCCTTCCCGTTTTATAATTGGGTGAACAGATATTATAGTATATCATTACACTTTTAAATGTAATGCAGTCCAGTATATCACCACCTGCTACAACCTCATATATAAACGTAAAGTAGAAAATTCACCTTTCTGACAACGAAAATGGAAAATGTAGTTTAGAATTTATGACAGCTT
>OMNN01087920.1:0-39613 GCA_900302755.1 Chromis chromis
GCATTTTCCTGTGGGGGGTAGGCCAGTGACATTTGGGATTTGCATGAGGGAGTGTTCTTGTTCTGGGACAATGTTTATTTGGGTGTCTAAGTCTCATCAACACGGATGGTAAAATCCAAGGTTTTCCAGCAGAACACCACATAGTACCAATATGATCAATGTTATTCACTTCACCTGTTGTGACTGATCAGTGTATATTAAGGTTTTAAAGCGTTGCAACAATTGCATCTTTAAAAATGCATATTTTCCCATATTTTAGAGCATGAAATTGCAAATATGAACAGAAGGAATGTTTTGCCATGTTTTCTAACAATTTTAGAAGGAACAGGCATCACTTTGTGGACTACTCTACATGAATGCAGCTCTAATTTGATGAAAATCAAAGTGGAATTTGAAATATTTTATCTTGCTTTCCAATAACAGAACTTCAAATGAATGGGTGATTCCATCTCAAATCATCAGGGGGCTTGTACTTGATCATTTCTGATTGGCTTAGCATAAATTATGGATATCTACTGTATAAAGATATTAGTGAAACTTTAGCTTGATATATCAAAAATACTTCCTGAGATAACTTTAAAAAAAATACCAAAGACTGTTTCATTTCAATTTACATTAGTAGCTTTAGAAATCACAAAGTGAATTTATTAAGAAAAGGTTTGTTTTCAGCTTCGAATTAATTTCTTCCTGCCATGGCGTTTGTCAAGATCATATATTAAGATTTTAAAGCTTCGCAACAACTGGATCATTGATTAATCTCTCCGGTCAACACGCAGGATAAATCCAGGTGGAACAAAAAGTGAGAGGGCATGTTTTTGAAATTGTACTCATCCGTGAAATAAGATTTAAAAAAAAGAACAGGTGCTATCAGATTAGCAACCATCCATATATCCGCTCATCCTTCTGCACCATCAGGAAATAATTCAACAATAAGCTGCTGCCAGGATTTTCCATTTAGAGGTCGACTGAGCCCTCTCTTTATGACTGTCTTTATTTATTATTTTTGTATTAATCTCAGTTTAATCTTGTTACATCCTGTTAGGTGCATTCAATTTATTATCACACCAGACTTCAGTGTAAACATTGTAGGAGATATTCCAGATGTTTCCCTTTAACGCTGATATAGTTTTTTATTCCATTTTTCTCTTCATACTTGACTGCGTATAGTCTTAGATTGGTTTTGGATACTCCACCGTCCCCACAACACCACTATCTCCTCATACTTAGGTGTGTATGTGTGTGTGTGTGTGTGTGTGTGTGTGTGTGTGTGTGTGTGGGTAGTTGCACTGTATTAGCTTGTGTGTGTTCATTCATGCAGGCGTACACATGCCATCTGTTTGGGCCAGATATGCCACCTTTTCCTCGATCCTGTGTGTGAACAAGCCTCGATGCTGAATCCAGCCCCGGCCAACGGGAGCAACTGGGGCGATCTTACCAAACAAAATCCTAATTGCTAGCCTTATCTCATTGCATAAATTCAAGCCGGGGATAAATCCTAATTTGCTGTCGTGGAATTATAAGTTGCGAAACATGAAAATGAGAAGTGAAAGCAAAATGTTTTGCACAAAGGCTCCTTTAATATGAGTGTAGCTCCTTGTCAAGAGTGATTTTACCCTGATATACATGTACTCTTTATACACTGATCAGGCATAACATTATGACCATCTGCCTAATATTGTGTTGGTCCCCCTTATGTGGTCAAAAATGCTCTGAACCATTGGACATGGACCAGAGGACCTCTCAGGGTGTCCTATGGGGTCTGGCACCAGGACCAGGGCAGTGGATCCTTTGGGTACTCTGGCTTGTGCAGTGGGGCCTCTGTCAGTCCAACTTGTTCCACTGCATCCTGTTGATGCTGGATCAGAATGGGGTCTAGGAAGTTTGGAGGTCAAACCAACATCTTGGGCCATTGTCATGTTCCTCAAGATGTTCCTGATTGGTTGATGTTGTTGCCATGTGGTGGGGTGCATTTTCCTGTGGGGGTAGACCAGTGACATTTGGGATTTCCATTTGCATGAGGGAGTGTGTTTGTTCTGGGACAATGTTTGTTTGGGTGTCTAAGTCTCATCAACACGGATGTTAAAATCCAAGGTTTTCCATCAGAACACCACATAGTACCAATATGATCAATGTTATTCACTTCACCTGTCAGTGGTCCTAATGTTGTGCCTGATCAGTTTATATTGTTCTATCTAAGTCATGGTATGCATGAGATCACAAAAACAAAATGTGCGTTTATCCTTTTACTGCAATTTGTATTTTTTGTCTGGTCACATCTCATTGGTATGAGATATTAAACTGGTTGAACATGAGCTAAATGATGCAAACATTTGTTATTGAAAAAATATGTAAATGTAAATACCAGCACAGCTACCAACAAAAAGAAATAAGTTGTATATTTGTATGTAAACTAATTGCATGAAAGCATTTAACTCTGGAACAACTTTAACTGTGTACAAACCGATTTAGTCTGGTTTGCAATGGTACACTTTTGTTATTACCATTTTACAGTTTACACTTGTAACCATATGAGTTTAACTGCTTGCTGGACTTTTTCAATATCGTTTATTGATAGTGCATAAGATGACACCCCCTGCACCATAGAGAACTTTGTATAAGAGATTATTTCATTTATTTGTGTTAAATGTAGGTATTTTTGCTTGTCGTTCTGAAAGTTAATTTAGTAAAGTCCAACCCCAAAGATCATCTCTACTGCCATCACTATGACCAAGTTGCCTGCCGTCAGCCAACAAAACTCGAGGCTCACAGTCTAATAGCTGAAGATCCATCTGTTGGTATAATTCCTGTCACCCTGGCCATATTTTGCCCTGGAACATCATTGGTAAGGGGTTCCAACTTTAATACCAGTAACATGCCCCATTGTGTCCACTAGATGGTCCTGTTGATTAAGATATGACTTCAACAGCAAAGGTGTTTTCACTTTAAGCAAATCTGTTTATGATTTACTGGATAAAGGACATTTACCACATCCTTAGCTAGAATCTGTAAGGTTAATATAGAATGTTGTGTAATTGTTGCATGTGTCCGTTTTTACACCAGTTACATTAAATGAAGAAATAAATATGTTGCATAGAAATGTCCTCTTAGCATGTAATCTGGGTATATTATGATTATTATTAGTCTAAAGGGGTAATGGATGTCTCAGTGTGTCCTGTACCTCTGTTTTGATGACTAGGGGCCTCTTCCCAAAGCTGTCCAGGAAGTGCAGAGGTGACAGCATCGTCCCAAACTCCTGGAGGTCGCCGAATTTGAGCTTGTCAGTCAGCGTGGTGGCCGAGATCCCAGCCAGCGGGCCCAGGCTGGGCAGGGAGCCCGCAGTCACAGAGGGATCTGGGATTTGTCCTGGCATCGCGTCAGACTCGGTCGTGACCACAGCTACAGTAGGAGGCAGAGGGAGAAAATGGGAGACATACTCAGACGGAAACTAAACCAGATCAATGAAAAACACATAAAACTCTGTCTGCGCTGCCCGTTATAGCACATACTGGGGCGCGCTTTATGGCACGAGGGGAGAAAAACAGCCATTTCACATTAACAAATTAGACACAAATACATATGCAAGTGCTTTATTTGACCTACAGTGCAGTCTGCTTCGGGGAGGCATTTGCCCAAGGTGCACTGTTCCCTTCTAGCAGACAGCTGGGTGATGATTTGCTGCTCTGTTCCAGGAGCAGGATGCTGAGGCTGCTGCTCATTAGGTTATTTTGTTATTTTGACACTTTTTTTCTGGAAGGAATATGCTACCATTTACTGAACCTTGGCAGGAGCTTACCTTATTTAATCCCAAGAGGCCAAGAAGAAAGATTAAACAAGAGTGCACAAAGCAGATTCAAATTCCATTTTATTCCAACGAGAGCTAAAAAGGCAATTGCCAAGAAAAACCTGTTAACTGTGGCTTTCTCCATATGAGGCTTAATTTGAGGGGGAGGCGGAATATGGATGCCAAAATTGAGCCAGGTTTTGTTTGGCCAAAATAAAAATTAAAGATGACACCGTTCAGGTAATGTGTGTTGTGTGAACAGATTGTCACCGTTTTGTCCTGGCAAATTTGTGGACATTTTCATTGATAGAGACGAGGAGAGGTGTGTGAGCAAAGCCGGGCCAAAGACACAGGAAATTACTACAACAGCTCAGCGGATTTCCAAGCCACATGACACAGCTCAAAACTATGATCTAAGGTCAGTTACTCAGAAATCTCTAACCCACACTACTGGAATAAACAGGCAGAATCGGATGTAAATATTACTACAGAAAACATCCTTCTGGCTTGTTGTCATCTGTGAAGACTGATCGAACGTTAAGGAAAGAGTTTATATGTGTCAGTTAAACTTTGAGCAGAAACAACAACATTAAAATCTCATGGGAATAACTTTCAGTTTGCACTTCCCTAAACTTCAGGTCAAAAAGACACACCAGGCCATGATGGAGGCACGTGATAAACAACACTTGTCTTGAAACTGGTGCAGCGGTAACATGGAAACGGCAGGTTTTAGATTTAGATTTCACAAAAGTTTTAACCACAGCGAATACCAAACCCACCCTAAAATCATGGTTCTGAATATGTGTACATATGATTAAAACAGCTCCTCTTATTAGGGCAGCATTATTATAGGCGGCTCCTGAAAGTCCCAGGAAACCAGTTCACTTATCCTGATTAGGCTGTGTTATAATGATTTGTGTTGACCTCCATACATTAGAATGTCCCAGTTTACTTTACAAATATGCATTTAGAGCTGCTTGTGAGTGTCCCAGTGGCCGGTGTCGTGCCAAAAAACTGATGCTGCGCTTTATTTTAAAGCTGTATTTCCCCACTTAATATACATTTACAGCAGCTTTTACTTGAATGAAAGTCACACTGTGCAAATAAACCAAACTCTAGGTCTGTGGTGACAGTAAAGGTATGTCTTTGTGGAATTTTGCAACTGAATAATTTTAAATGCTGGCAGTTAATAGCGTAATCAAGCATTGTATTTTATATTATTGTAGACAATATTATAGTATTGTTTCAATGTCTAGGGTTAGGGCATGTGTATGGTATGTCTCATCTTAGTTTAGACTGCAATTAACATGACTTACAGATATCCTATGGGTTATAGTCTTTGGATTATAGCCTTATGATTGAAATCAAGTCATTTTGATGCATTAATCACATCTCAGTCCCAATGTGCAGGCTGCAGTCACTTTTTGGCAAGTGGAAAACTGCATTGCATAAGTTCCACTGGTCCTTTAAAGCTGCTTCAACTGGTAAAAACAGCTGCACTGGTGATAATCTATGGCACAGAGCAGGTAGAATAACACAGAGGCACTTTGGTTTAATCAGTTTTTGGCACAAAGTCACTTCTTGGCACATCGGAGCAGCACAGCAGCTGAATTGGTCAACTTGAAAGCGGAAGTTTTTTTTTTTCAGTGCGGCACTAATCTTACGTAACTTTGTCCTTCCATCAGAAACCTGCAGTGATAAAAAAAAAATGTTACAGCTTTTTCAGCCAGATCGGCTTTAGATAAACCCGCGTTTGGAGAATCATTACGCAGCGCTTATTTCACTGTTACACCGGACAAACTAGGAACATTTTGTCCTGAATTGTGCACGCCGGGGATTCATGTTAACAGCAGCATGCAGACAAAAGAAACCGACCCTTCTGCAGCATGCTCGGGAACATGACATGTTTACTTTGCTGCACCGAAATCCAAAGTGAATAACCGAAAACATCCGATCCACCCGCCGCCTCCACAAACTCTGACCGATGCGTGGCGCGCCAATAAACTCTCCACAGAAACGATTCAGCAGCTCTCGACTTGTGAAGTTTTTTTTTTTTTTTTTTTGTAGCTCACCGACCTGACTTTGATCCCAGGTGCAACAAATGTCCTTTCTTCTGCTCAGCCGAGGGTCGAGAGTAGATTTTAAAAAGTGGAAATCGTTGCATCAGCCCGACTTTTAAACGTGATCCCAATCTGGGAGGATTTGGGAATGCGGAAATTAGGCTATGCCAGCCAAACGTAAGCAGGGATGTAAAAAAGTCCATAGTGGGGGCAGAAGTGGGGAAGTAAGTCGCGCCGCTCCTCCCATAAAGAAACACTGAGAGGCTGCTGCAGCGACAGAAACATGGCTCAGAGAGGAGGCCTGAGCTGGAAGTACTGAGAGAGAACACTAATCAGACAGTTTAACAAGGTTAGTTCAAAGATATCACAAGGAAAACAAACTTTCACTCTGCCTTCCATATTCTACTCTAAAAATGCTTCTTTGCATTGAAGAACCTGTTTATTAGGTGATGGTTCTTCATTTTCTTGGGAGTTATTTGGTTTGGTGGCAGGTAGGAGTATCACATTAGAGCTGGAACTAATGATTATTTTGTTAATTGATTAATTATTTAGTCAATAAAACATCAGAAAACAGTGAGAAATGCCATCACAGTTCCTCAAATCTGGTAATAATAATAAATAATAATAATAATCAAACCTTTATTGATCCCCTTGGGGAAATTCCTTCTCTGTATTTGACCCATCGTATTCAAAGTTATCCTTAACTATACAGGAGCAGTGGGCTGCCGCGGTGCAGCGCCCAGGGAGCAGTCAGGGGTTAAGGGCCTTGCTCAAGGGCCAACAGTGGTGATGACTGGGACAAGCGGTCGCTTCCACTTTCCCACCTCAACCTCTTGCCAGTCCAGGGACTCAAACCGATGACCCACCGGTTACAAGTTCGCTTCACAAACCACTAGGAGACCACTAACCCTGGTTCTGGCTGACCAATAGCCCAGAACCCAAAATATCAAATGTGTTATCATGGAAAATCCAGAAATGCTGCAAATTCTTACTTTTGATTTGATTGATTATCCAGTCCTATTATCAAAATAGAAGCAGGTGGATTCATAAAGAAACCATCTTGAAAGTAGTTCCTTGAAGAAACTATTTTTGCCCAGGTTGTTTGTAGTGCCATTAACGGAGCCATTTTTAAAAGGTTGTTTGAGGCAAAGAACCACTTGAAGAGCTGCTTCTTAAAAAAAAAAAAAAAGGTTCTTTGTGGAATAAAAAATGTGGTTCTTCCATGGCATCACTACAATGAACTATTTTTGGTTCCAGTTAGCTCCTTTATTTTTCTAAGTGTTGAGTAAGTCCTCTCCTGACCACTCAGTTTTGCTTCAGGTCTTTTCTTGGATGATAGTGACCTTGGTAATTAAAACCATTAAAATCATTTTCCGGTCTGAGGAAATCAAAAGAGGTGCTTTTAAGATTAATGAAATATCTATAAATAAGTCTGTGTGATTTTTTTAAAATAAGTACATGCATATGCTTTTTTTTTACTCTTAACACAAAAGTCATATGGAGGATTATCCATTAGTTTAAACAAAAATTAAATATTGTTTTTGTAATGTGTGAAACTGTAGGAGTAGGACTTTTTAGAGCTAAGCCTCCCTGGTGATGTGACTTTATTTTTTATTTCAGTAATTGAAATATCTGCAGCTATGAAGTTTTAGGTTACAATCTCTTCAACAGGAATTTGTCTGTTTGACCCTTCAAACCTAAAATAAATCTAAAATCATAAATCATTTCTGTATGTGTTTTCTTATATTAATGTTGCAGGTCATGTAAGAGGACCATCAAAATATGAAAATATTTTAATCTTATACATTAATGACAAGTTTATATTGATCAGATTGACTCGTGGAGTAAGATTAGCACTGGGGCTGTGAGAGAAGATGTGCCTCTTCTCAAGATTTGACATTTAGTTTTAGAATAACAAAGTTGTAATCTGTTGTGATTTAATTAACCTCTGTATTTGCTCACTTAAGAAATAGACATTGTTCCTGAGGGGGGCGTCTTACCCCGGTTTAACCTACACATACTTCATTGATTTCTTAAAGACACAAAACACCACTGTGAACGTAGATTTATTGTAATTATTCAGCAGCATAGATAAGCAATCGATGCCCATTTTACTGATTTTTAAATTTAACAAATAAGTCAAAATCTGAAAGGTAAAAAAATAAATCATAAGTTACATCTTGATAAGATATATAGTATATAGCACTGGATGTTTTCATGGAAAACTTTCAACATTTTAACAATGAGGTCAAACCACAGCTGATGACATTGAGGTATGTAGTTACTTAACATAGATGAATATGTAAATACAACATTTACAGCAATCAATACACTATTGACACCAAAAAACACAAAACCATACTGTCACGGTAAATTCCACATTACACCTTAGATCTAGGAACAGATCAGATATATATGAGCTTTGAAAATTATTTGGAATTTCTCAGCATGCGTTTTTAAAATCAAAACTTACTTCGGTCCCTCCGGTTAAATTAAAAGCCATGCTTTTAGCTACATCACTCTGTTGGCTATGTATCTGGAGAAAGTTTATACGTTTGCTTTAGTCACACACAAGACATTTCATGAATGTATTCCTTGAAGTGTTACAGCATACTGTGGCATATGTTGTTCATCATTTCAGAGTCAGGAACCTGCACACAGAGACATCAGAGAGATCACACAGATCACTTCCCTCTGTTGATTATAAGGCTAAGATAGTCGGAGAGTTGAGGATGTCGACGGATTCGGTCTTGCCTCCTCCACCTTTATGGCTGTCTAGTCCCTCTGTGAGCGAGTCCAGCTCAGGACATGCGAACGTGAACACGGACAGGTAGCTGCTGCAGGTGGGGGTGGAGGTCACCACAGGAGTGCTGAGGGGCTCCAGGTCGCTGGAGACAGACTTGTACAGGGTCTCCCAGTCCGAGACCCCCAGAGAGCTGCTCAGATCGATGTCTGGCACCGAGCGAGCCGTCTCCATGGGGGTTTTCTCCTCCAAGCTGGGCAGCATATTGTCCAGCAGCCCCTCCTTAATGTCCAGAGAGGGCTCGAGATCGCAGATGTTGATTTCAGCACTGGCACACAGCAAGATATTGGAGTTCCCAGAGATGGCTGTGGACGGATCACTGGGGATGTCCATGTCCTGGAGTGAAGGAGCCTCCTGGATGCCATCCTCTGGAAGTCTGTCCTCGTCCGGACTGGGCGGCAGCTCCGGGGACCCCGTGGGCTCCTGGAAAATTGACTCGAGCTCCTCTGACATCTGGCACACCGGTTTATGCGTAGCAAGGATAAATTCAAGCCGTTCTTTCTCTTTCAGGAGGTTGGCTATTTCCGTCTCCAGCGCCGCCTTTTCCTCCTCCAGCTTGTCTGTCTCCTTCAGATAGATCGACATCCAGAGTCATCCACAAGGGAAAACACACAAAAGGAGGTGCAAATGACAGCTGAGTGAATGGGATCACTGTTTACTTACAGCTTGCAGTGTATCTGTCAGTTCCCTCCGTCTGTTGCGACACTTGGCTGCGGCCATTTTATTCCTCTCCCTTCTTATCCTTTTTTTCTCCTCCTCCTCAGGAGACAGCTGGGATGCAAAGGAAATAATTCAGTTATTACCTTGAAGGATCCAGCCATTTCATCCCCTAATCCACTACATCCGCTCCCAGTTCGCCCTCTGAAGAATGGCAAAAGCATGTTTCGCTGCAATGCGTCTAAAAATAGACCATTGTTGCAGACTTGCTGTGACCTGAATATAAATTGACTGCCTAAGGAAGGCACACAGCCCGCACACGGCACCAGAGGAGCATGCACAATAGCACTGTTGCACACAAGGAATTCAGATTGGCATATGTAAATCCACACTATCCTGACCAATAGCAGGTAGACTCCATGTGAGCGAACCTACCTGCTCTGCTTTCCCCTTTCTGACAGCATTTTTTCCCTTATTCCCGCCTGCTTTGGGTGTTGCCTGGTGAGAGCTTTGCGGTTCATTGGCTTGCTTGCTACCCAGAGACTGGGAGACAGATGTAATAATTGTAGGCTGGACCATCCACTGGAAATCTGGGGTAGAGGAGATTGCTGTAACTGTTGGAACAAATGGAGTGTCTTGTGCGCTCATGTCATGGCAGACCTCCTGCAAAAAGAAAGGAAAATAATCCACAATGAGGGACTACAATAGAAGATCCCAGAGGTTTAAAGTGAATCTCATTGTGATGGCAATAATCAGTAAAAAAAAAAAAAAAAAATCCTACAAATCACATGTTTTGCAGCTTAAACCAGAGGCTAGCCTGCATTTGGTTGATCTTTTTCTTGAAATATACCCCCACCAGAAATAGCCCTTCTCCAGATCAATATTTGACTTTATCATTGTTTCTGACGTCAACACTGACGCAGGGATGCTGTGGAGTCTCCTGAATGGATTTATTTTTCTCAATGAACCGCTGCATCGACACGCTCACATTTGGTCCCAGGACGTCGGAATCATAACAATCCAACCCACCGTGCTGCTTTTTGTCACATTTTGCTACCTTCGCAGCTGATTCCTTTCTCTCCGGCTGCACATCAAATGCATCCCCGGATGATAATAATAAAAACAAAAAAATGACGTTTAAAACGAGGCAGTTAATTAAAATCTTAGCAATCAGCCCCCCCTCCCCCCACCGCCGAGATGAAAAGGCACCCAGTCTGTGGATGTTTCAAAAAATAGAATAAAGAATGATGGGGGGGGATGTTGAATGTGCTCATCTGCTCGGGTGCCCCCCTGGGCTGCGTGTTGAATAAATGATCAACAAAGCCATTCATACCTTTGCATTGCTCTCTGAGGAGGAGGCAGGAGAGCTCGCCTCCTCTGGCGTCTTCTGGCTCAGTGTCCCGACAGGAGACTCTGTCCGGCAGGTGGGAGAGACTGGATCCATGTCAGGCGTCTGGTTGTTATGATACATCACCAATAGGAAGCAGGGGGGCAAAAAAAAAAACCACACACACACACAAGTCCTGATCAATGACAAATATGACTCTGGCCTTCCGCTGGGCAGAGCGGCTCGGGTCTGTTCTCCAGGTATATACCTGGTAACTGGACGACTAGAATGCAAGCCCCTCCTTTTATGCTCTGCTAGAATTTTATGAATGAACCAAGACTGTACCATCGGCGGAGGGGAGGGAGGGGGGGTCAGACTGGCAGCCACACAGGCCTACATTTTTGGTGTAAAAGATTATTATTGTGACATTTTTGCACAGGAATATGAGAGATATTTTAACTGATATTTTTTGCGTAAATGTGGTTGCGAGCTGCTCTCTGCACAAACAAGCCCCATTCACAAATACCGGCTGCTTATTAATGCAATATGGGATGAGAAACGTGAGTCTATTTATAAATACAGAAATGTAACCATTTCATGGGCGATGAAAACTTAATGTTCGGGTGCATTCAAGGGTAAAATCCATGTGCGATCAAGAGCAGGTAAAGCTCACTGGTTTTGTTTTGTTTTTGTTTTGTCACCAAGGTCAACTGAGCACGTTTTGCACGATCATTTAAACCATAAACTCCATGTTTATCCCCTTAATTCCTCCTCTCTCCTGATCACATCCCATCTCTCTGAAACACGTTTCTGAACAGTGTGACAGACATTCCTCGATCAGCTCTGCACAGCCATCCCACCCCCCCAAGATAAGGATCGGAGACTGTTAGCAGACATAATGAAATGATGCTGAATTGTTTACTTGGGAGATGGAGGTGAGGAGGAGAGGCTGCACATGTGGGGGCGGACGAGTCACGTGGCATGACCCGGAACTGTGGGGGAGAAGGAGGGGGGGTTCATCATTCACAACATCGCTGCAGCAGCATCCAGACACACCGCGGTTTCTGCTGATTTATATCTGTAACACTTTATAACTGTGCAAATCATACACTTCAGTAAGGCTTCACTGATGCATGACTCATGTCATGATGATGTAGTGAGGAGGCTGAAGTTGGAGTCAGCAGTTAAGGGGAAAGTTAAGGGAAACTTAACTTACAGGACACAAAAGATGTGAGTACACCCCATGTGAAATGTCACTTAAATGATCCAAAAATTATGGATTAGATAAATTACTTTTGAGTAGAGTATTTACTCTTGTGTAAAATTAAAAACGACACTATAAAGCATTAAGCAGGATTTTAGTGGAAGTAACTCATCTTTTCTTGTTAACTAAGTGTAAGTACAGAGGTTTTGTCAGTTCATCTTATTACAGTGGCACCTCTCAAGCGGTGGGACATATCAGGAAGCAAGTGAACACTCAGTTCTTGAAGTTGATGGACACATGGGCAACATTAGGCTTCTGACAGGGTCAAACTGTGGTATCTTGATGACAGGGTCAGAGCATCTCCAAAACGGTAGGTCTTGTGGGGTGTCCCTGGTATGCAGAGGATAATACATACCAAAAGTGGTCTGAGGAAGGACAACTTATGAACCGCAGACAGGGTCCTGGGTGCTTAAGACTCATTGATGCAGATGGGGAGTAAAGGTTGGCCCACGTGATCCCACAGAAGAGTAACTGTAGCACAAATTGCTGATAGGAAGGTGTCAGAACATAATGTTGCATATGGGTCTCCCTCTGCCAGGGTTAATCCTACAGCTGATCAACCTGAGAGACTTTCCTCTGAGCAGCACAAACATCAGCTTAATGAGGGAGTCCATACTGAGCCTGTATCATAACCTCATCACAGGCTCTAAAGACCTCCCTTTAATCCCATACAAAGGAACTTTCTGCTCTCACCATTCATCCATGTGGATCTGGAGCAGAAGGAGAGAATATGTATGTCTTCCATTTCTGGGTTTTCCCCATATTTTAATGATGTAAAACCATGTTTGATATTTTAGGTAAACCCCTAATGGTTTCTGAAACCCACTTTCACGTTTGTGAACCAATTATTTATTATTTGTGGAAACACAAATCAGAAATTGCGTTTAGTCTTTAGCCTCTCTGGCAGAATCTAGTCCAGATTTGACTGATCTTTATACACAGTGCTTTTTGATCTGTTACATAAAAATTTATTTATGTTAATGTTTGCATTTAATAGCCCGTTTGATTAAAAAATATATATATAATCTGATTTCTAAAAGAGCAGGTACAGTTCTGCTGTCAAAAAGGTTAAGCAACGTTTTATGTTGATAAATTGGTTGCACATCAATCTATAAAGACATGTGAAATAACATTCCTTAATTAGGGTTGAGGAATCACAAAGTCACTGTAACTTGATCATTTGTTAATTATGAAAAACAAGTCATGATATAGGCTGTGTTAATTCATGCATGAAATCATAATGAGTCATGCATTAGTTAAATATATAATTTGTACACTTAATATAAAGTGTGAACCATTCTATTTGTTGGCCAACTCTACAACAACTGATTAAGTGGAGAAACTGACCTCCCTTGAGGCGAAGCAAAGACGTCTTAAGCACGGCTGTATTAATGACAGCTCAGTTCCACTGAACTCCCTCTCCGGTTGTTGATTAAGCCCCTAAAAACTCATCTGTGTATCAAAGGTACATATTTAGAAGATTTTTCCATGCAAATGATGCCTTTAATGCTTAGATATACTCTTTGCATTCTCTATAATGTGCAGATCTATGACGTTCCCGCCTCCCTTCCACTCACCCCACCCGACCTATGGCAGCTTGAGCACACCAGCTCACTTATGACTCTACTCAAACACTGTAAAACTAGTCTTTTTATACACAATGGTAAACTATTATATTGGTGTAATTTAGCCATACATGTTCAAGCTGGAAACCAACTCTGAAGTAGAATAGTGATTCAGAAAGCTCCACCCTGCAAGCTGACAACATTGCTTCATTATGTTTGTTTGGAAGTCTGAATTTGTGTTTTTGAGACGATCATGAGTGAACTGCAGCTTTAATGTGGAAATGCTCAGCCATGGTGATTACTGCTAATTTTGCACATATGTCTTCTAGCATATAAAAACCATATGGACATGGTAAAAAGAGAAAAAAATGATTTACACCGGAGGTTTAGCAGCAGGATATAGAAGGAACTACTACTGGTGTACACATAAATCACCACTAGGACAGAAAACTGCATTTGCATTCATTTCTATTTCATATCAGGTGTTTTGCCTTTGACCAAAGTCAAAATGATCACCTGCTGTTTGAGTGTGATCAAAGAAAAGTGCAATTCATTTCTTGATGTCTCTAAAAACATCAAGTTGACTAAAGTGTTAAAAAAAAAAACATGGTGACATTGTGTTGGCAGTTTTAACTGCCATTTCTAGAAAAACACAACTGCTGCTCTTCAGCATCACCTCAATGTGCTGTTTGACAGCAATAGCTAAATGTAGAAATGTTTTTCAGAGCACAAATCATCAATTGGATCATCAGGTTTCGGAATATTCACGTGGTCATTTACTGTTTTTCTGATGATGCATCACATTTGTTTAATTTTTTTTAGCATTTCCTCTTTTTGGGTACTTACAAAACAACTGTTATTTATATCTGACAATGTGTTATTGATATAAATACTTTTGAGTATAAAACAAAAGGTCTGAGCTACAGGACTTTGGGGAAAACTTGAATATTCGAGGCATTGTTATGAGTTATACTTAATTTTATTGGAAATAAATTACACATTTAAAATAAAAGACACATACACTTATCCATTTCCATAGAGTTCCCATGCTTTGTACATTCTTCTCAGCTTTTGGATGTTTGGTTTCTTGAATTCCTGCAGGGACAAGAATGTCGTCAGATTGCTGTACTGTACATTGCCTTGAATACTACATTTAGTAAAAGTTTAGATGTTCTACTACATTCTGGTACCTTCTGGTCTTTGTCCAAATGAAGGATGTCTACAAGGGGAGCAATAGATGGACGGCCATGAGCACACTGGAAGGGCAGCTGGCAGGAAGACAAGGACGCTACCAAGCTGCAGCATTCATCTTTACTTAGAGTGTCATTGAACTTGATGGCACCTGTTTCATACACACATGTATAAAAAATATCAGGTATAAAAATCACTGGCTCATTATCACAGAAAAAATAAATTCAAGGACAGAGAGAAATAATTTATCTTTACCGTGGCATGCTAGCGAGGCGAGCACTTTGAGGACAGTGAGAGGCAAAGTTCCTTTCACTCTACCTGTTGAGCGTAGTAACTGAAAAAAGAAAATAAGAGAAATTATATATGTTACACTTTTTCAAACAGTAAGATGCTCTCTGCACCACACAAGTTTAGGAGCTACCAAGACAGGACCTAGCTTACCTCAATCTGCTCTCGAAGATACTCCTGATGTGAGACAAAGCAAGTGGGAAACAAGAGGAGACAGAAGAGTAAAAACCTTACTTAGCTTTATATATAGTAAACTGTCTTAATATCGAGGCTTTACAAGTCTTACCTCAACAATAGGCTTGATAACAGATGGTCTTCCTCGCCGGAGCTCATTACTCTCTTTTTCTGTGAAGCACAGTGGAACCTTCCCTACAAACACTTGTGGATCTGCTGCCTGTGAGAAAGTTACTTCCAGGCCCAAGCTCCTCAAATGTGGCTGGCAAGACCTGTAGGAATATGATGGCACAATCTATTAGCACCGTAATAATATCTGTAATATGAAATTTATAAATGAAAACAAAAAGAAACAAAAAAAATACACACAAAAAACTGTGGCGGACAAGCTGTATGTAATAATCTAAAAATGCTGTGTGGTGCAGTTTGATGAACATCTAAGTATGTCCTCATGTCACAACAAGGAGGCAAGAAAACACTCAGCAATGGTGAAGGGCTGTTTCATTCTTCCAGAGTTTAACTGCTAGCTAGAGGATAGTTTAGTCTGCTTTATATGATTTAAGCTGAAGGGTGACATTATGTTTCTGAGGTGACTGACTGTCTGCGTCTCCATCTGTGAAGTCTCATATCATCGAGGAAGGTAGATCAGAAATCACAAAGGAAAAAGTTCTCTTACAGCTCCAGGGTATAACCTTATTCAAAAAATGAAAGAAGTAGATTGTGGCAGCTATAGAACTATCACCCTCCTGTCCAAAGCAGGCAACCTGCTTAAACTTGTTCTTATGAGCTGAGTCTTTTGACTGTCTGAAAACCCCTTGAACTGCAATTTAGCCTGTTAACCTTAAAATGCAACGCCGACAAGACCTTTTGACACTCCAAAGTACAACAAAAACATAGTCAACATTAGCAACCTTTGAATTTAGGTTTATAGATTTAATAGTGGCCTTGGAGGAAATCTGGCAAAGACTTAATATACTGTAGGTTACCATGAAATGAACACAGAAGGCTGCTTCACAGCATCCACACTTTGGTCATCTTTTTTATTTAATCTCTCTCCAGTCATGGATCAAATCCCTTAACACTCATCTCTGTTTATCAAAGTTATATATTTAGAGGTTTCTCATTCATATAATCCCTTCTTGCCTTAAAATGGTTTAGATGTAACTCTACGTCTTTGCTTACTCTAGAAAATGCAGATCTACGTAGTACCTGCTTCGGTTTTTTTGCCTATATTTTGACAGGAGCAGTAGAGACACACAGGAAATGTGGGGAAAAAGAGCAAAGACATGCAGTAAAGGTCCAGTCGGTCAGGAATCTAACCAGGGACCCAGTGTTGATGGCATCAACGCCCACACTGGTTGGACCCTAACCATGCAGCCACTAGGTTGCCCAGCCCTTTTGACATCTTTACCACCAGCATCCTTAATCTCACGACCGCTTGTTGTCTCAGATGTTGTATAGAACAGACAATATGCTAAAAATAGTTTAAAGCTAACTGCAGGATAAGTAAATCTATCAAGCAATAGCAATGCCTTCACACCAAAGTAAATAAAACATGCATATTGGAAGCATCTTCACCAGAAGGCACAGGTCTTGCATTCTCAATTGCCAGATAGTATCTATTGTATTGGATCTTGGGTAACATACAGCTGGCACCTGAAGTCGTGGAGCAGCAATATCAGAGAGCCTTGCAAGTAAACTGGGGATCATCTGGAAGAACATACACATTATCCTTCATGTACAAGAGCAGGCCAAGTGAAATGCTACGAATCTATCTCTGTCTTTAGCTATTCTGTAAACAAATATATATTCTTAAACTTGGCAGTATCTGGCTTTAGGTATGTGGGCATTCTCCTCTGCTTGTTGCACTGCACAAAACAGACTCGTAACCTCACCTAAGCAGCCTTAGATCCTCTTCTGACACACTGATTTCCAGAGGTGGCAAAATAGTTGATGAACACAGACGCCTCTCCCCTTGGGCATCTGGATCGTCCTCATATGAATCTACAACAGCACAAATAGTTATTATGAAAGTATCACATTAGGATCCCAACAACATCTTTATTAATTTTACATTTCATTAACGATATTAATACTTGGCACTGTGTTGTTGTTTCTTTTACCCGCAATTAAATTTTCAAGTCGAACTCTCTCATGTGCAGCATGCTGATCCACCAGCACCAACAAGTTTCCTGGGATTTCAAAACAAAATCACAAATACGAAATACACAAACTATCAGGAAAACAACGGATGACAAAGGTTCAATGTTTCCCTCCGTACCTTCAGTTTCAGTGTGCGCTCCTGGCTCTTCATCTCTTGTATTGATGAGGCATGCGAGAAACTTTTTATCCACTTGGTGAATAACCTAAAAGGTAATTGTGTAACAGTTTTATAACATTATTTCATTCAAATTTGTCAAAATACTAAAATGGCGGTTAAAGGATAAACTTGCCTTCATCGAGTGAATCATGGCTTTAGAGAAGCGGTATGGAAACAGGATGTTGTGAATCTTTACAGCCAGTTTGTCAGCTTGTCCACTGGAAATATCCACACCAACCTGTCGACACAATAGAGCTCAGTATTAAATATATAAATACTGAAATGTATTCTATATTTTCTTGAAGACTTTAGACTTTATAACAAATAAAACAAGCAAAACATTTTAATAATAATAATAATTTAACCTTCATTAATCCCCTTGGGGAAATTCAATTTCTGCATTTTACCCATCCTACATAGCAGGAGCAGTGGGCTGCTGCAGTGCAGCACCCGGGGAGCAGTCAGGGGTTAAGGGGCCCAACAGTGGCCGCAGTGGGGTTCGATCCCCTGACCTTCTGATCAGTAGTCAGGGGCTTAACCTGTTGCGTCACCACTGCCCCCAAAGTAAAAAAAAAAAAAAAAAAAAAAAAAAAAAAAAAAAAAAAGTAAACTGTAATGCAAAAACATAGGTTTTGTTTACCATAGGAGGGCGGACAAACACTGGGTTATTCCATTTTGAGTACAATGAAGAAAGTGAGTTGGAGTCATCACCAACATCATCTGTAAAGACAGACAAGATAACAAGTGAGCACAAATGAGTTCAATCATTATTCTGCTATGTGTGAGTTAGAATCTTACAGTCTACCATCTGACATGTCTGTGAGGTACCTCTATAATCAAGCCCTGAGCTAATCACTCTTTCTGGCCTGGATTTAGGCAGGAAAGGCAACACTAGATCCACCTGAAATGGGTAACACCTGTATTCCATCCCTACAGTTCAAGGAACATGGACATGAGAGGAAACAGGAGCACTTTATCCACATGGCACCACTAAATTTCTCAAACAGTAGATCCATTTTCTGGGTTTAATCATCAATGACAGTGACCTCTAATGATGTGTAGTAACTCACCCATTTCAGAGATGACACTAACTGCCATATTGGTGACATCAGATGTACAGGGCACTTGTGTTTCTTCCACAGCTGGGTCCTCATATCTGCTGAGCCCGGTCACTCTGTTGATGTAAACCATCTTTCCAACAGATGTGTCGTAGTGATGAAGCCAGTCACTTGATGTTATATCCTCATCCTTTTCATCCGGTTCAGGATTTGTACTGCAACCTGAGTCTAGCTTGAGATTTGGTGTAGGATCGCAGGGATTCTCATTGTCGTTGCTCTCTTGGATACCATCATTACCACTACTGAGACGGACATTTTCCTCTGAGGTAGTCCTGGACATGTGTAGTGATACTTCTGAATCTGTTGTGGTGTGTTGCTTTAAATGGCAGAGTTTAGCTGCCAAAGATTTTTTACCTTTATTCTGAGCCGAGACTGGTTTTAGCTTAGAGACATCTGATGATGTGGGTGGGCTTTGGGAGCTGCTCTGTGTCTCCTCTCCCTCCTGTCCTGTCTCTGTAACATCACTCTCTTGCTGATCTTTCTGACAAGCCGATATATTTTTAGGATTCAGAACGAAGCTGTCTGTCTGAGGAAGTCTGTTGCTGTTCTGTGCATGTGCCTCAAGATAATTTGGTAATTTCAGTTCATCAGATTTCCCATATATTCTTCTAAACCTGTCAAGAGAGCCAGACTCCTTATACGTGGATAACTTCTGACAAGAAATCACTTTAGGAATTTTTGAAGGGATGATAGCAGCAAAGTCTCCGCATAGTTTCTGTGAAGATTCATCTCGGCCTGCATGCAGTGATATCTTGCGTTTTGATGCCAAGAGTCTTTCATGTTTCACAGTTAAATCTCGCCCCTGAAATACTGGCCTGTTGGATTGGGACAGGCCCTGAGTGTGCAGACTTTCATGAATGTATGGGTCAGACAGACTGATCTTTCTGTCACTTATTAGAGTCTGTCCTTGGCAGCCTGTGCTTTGACAGTCTGTTACTGTTTGCTCAGTGCAGTTTAAAGCAGGCTGAACGTGTTTAATAAGACTATGTAATGAATTTACATTGCTGGTTGAGGCAGCACTGTTTGATTGTATCTCCCTCTCTTTAGAAACCTCACCATCTAGCCCATTTGACATATGTAACATTTGAGAGCTTTCCCCAGCTTCATTGAATACTGGCTCCTCTTCTTCGTTATTGTTATCATGTGACGCAGGCTCCAGTGTAACCAGATCACACTGTGGCTCCTCTATACATTCTGTATTTACACATTTTTTACTGTATATCTTTTCTGATTCATCTGCAGCTATCGTTTTCTGCCCTAGTTCATCAGTCTCATCTGCTGTGCACTCCGTCAGGCCACTTTCTGCACATACACTGACATCTGTGCACTTACGATAAACCGGCTCAGATGCCAGTTTCATTCCAATGCTGCAATCCAGTGAAGTAATAGTAGTTTCTAAGCCACCTTTGTCGCTATTCTCTTCTTGTTCGGATCTATCAGTGCCAAAAACGTTAGGAGATACATAATCCAAGTCATCTTGAGAAAGGACAGCCACCAAGTTCTCCCTGCTCAGGAAAGCTTTCACCGCTTCTTCTACACAGAGCAAAATCCCATTCCAATCTTTAAACTCTATTAGAGTTTTGGCAGGCTCAAGACAAATGTCATACTCTGAGTAAGAGCATTTAATATTGATGATGTATACCCCATACAGCTCCTGGCTTCGCTTGTGTTTTGGACTCCTGATGACAGACCGCAAATCCTGACTGTCATTTTTCTGGTTTGAACTGCTTAATCTGCACAGGAGAAAGTTCAGCAGCTTGTGGATCCGTGTTTTCAACAGCAGCCTGTCATTTACATACAGGAACTGTAAGCTGTTATTGTAGTGACCCTCTCTGCCGAGGTAGCCCATCACTTCAAACTGTTTGTGTGTGTAGCTGATTTCTCCCAGTTTCTCTGCTCGCATCAGGCCGTGGATCTGAACAAACCTGTGATAGGTGTTTCTGGCTTTAGGAAGCTGCACCAGCATGGCTCCTGTGCAGTCATTTTTCAGGGTGAAGGACACTGAGGGGTGCATCAGAGAAAGAGCCTCCACCCTGTGTCTGATCCTCTCACCCTCCAGGACAGCATCCACCCTCTTCCTCCGGACTGGCATGTTGTGGAAGAAGTTACAAATGATGACAGTTGTTCCAGCAGAAGGTCGAGCAGTCTCCGCTTCGAAGACATCCAATCCTTTGCCACCCTTGAATAGTTTAACGTGTGTTTTCACTGATGATCTGGTCCGTGATGAGATTTCAACAAGAGTGGCTAAAGAAACCACACTTACCAAGGCTTCTCCTCTGAAACCGTACCATCTGAGGTTGTCCAGGTCATTCAGGGAACTGCATTTGCTTGTGTAGTATCTATTTCCCACACACTCCATATCTTCAGCGCTCATCCCAGTACCGTTGTCTATTACCTGAACTTTAAACGCGTCCATGTCCATCCTGACTCCCACACAGGTCGCTCCAGCATCGATGCTGTTCAGGATGAGCTCCTCTACACACTGTTGAAGGGAGGGGATGGCAACACCGGAGCGGAGTTTCCCCTGAAGCTCTACAGGCAAACACTTAATCATGATGAATTCAGTTCTCTTGGTAGGTTTACTCCAAAGTATTAAGTTAGCCAACTGCCTTTAAATTGGCCGCTGCTAACAAGCTAACGTACGCTGACTTGAAGATTGCTAATTTCGTGACTTCCAACTGAAACATTGTGTCCGCGACACATAAAAGCACAAACACTTAATTATGATAAATTCAGTTCTCTGTATATGTTTACTCCTTCACTTGTACTCACTAAAGTATTATGTTAGCTAACTGCCTTTAAATTAGCCGTTGCTAACTAGCTAACGTTCGCAAACTTGAAGTCGGTTAGTTTTGTGGCTTCCAACTGAAACTTTTGATCGCGACACATTAAAATAAAGTCCAATAGAGTAAACATTAGAAAACCATACCAAAGAATAACTCAGCTGTTGTGTACAGTCAACGTTGTACAAAAAGAGCTGCCCTTAGCTGCTTACTGCTAACAAATAAAGCTAACACTGCCATCTTCTGGTGCGACTGACCAAACTAATGCTGCGTTCAAGTCACTCGAAAACTAGTAAATTCATGATCCCAGACGTCACCGACAAGCATGTAGTGTCCACAAAAAGTGACGATGCCTAAGTTATGGGCTGGATTAGTAAATCACACAGGCTATCTGAAATATATACACATACAAAAAACAGAGTCAATCTGCAGTCTGTTAATATTTGGCGCCGTGAGCTGGGGCCCTCTAAGCTTTCAGATTGAAAATTCTGATTTCCGAGTTAACACAAACTCATCATTCCCACACTTTTTTCTAGACAGTTCGCAAATAGGCGCCATGTTTTATCGCCACCTGCTGTACGGAGTGCGCTATCTCATGTGTTTACAAACCCAGACACAGGTTTGCAGTCTTTCCTGCATATAAAAAGTCAATATATCCATTTTAATCAAAAATTTCTCCATTAATTTGCCCCATTGCATGACTTGTTATGCCTCAATCTCATAAGCAAGTCTAGTTAGGCCTGTGGTGTCAGGTCTTTTTTTTTTACAACATACATTTTGACTTGTCACAGTAGAAAAGTAAAGGTGTTATTAGCTAAATTGTACCTATGCATGCTAGAAAAAAATTGCAGTGACAGTGAGCCAGCATGCATAATTCAGAAACATGAAACCAAATCAGCTAAATGGAATTCAGCATCATTAATGTAATTACTTACACCTGTGCTGTGAAAAGGACACACAGAGGATAAGGCTCAGCAGCTGGCACACAAGGTATTTGATTATTGTTAGCTAAAATCAAAAGCCTGGCCAAATAAATGTGCCTCTGTCTAGATATTTCTTATTAATCAATGCCACTTGCAAAACTGTTCATCTGTGGCAGCTCTGGGTGATCCCTGCATGGATTTCAACTGTTTTTAAAAAAAATATACATTAAATAACAAAACTTGAGCATTTGATATTCTATTAAATTCAATGCAGGAATAAGTGTTTGTCGTTCCATCACAAGACATCTCTACAACAGAATGGATGTCAACTACAGACAGAATTGAAAGAAGAAAGTTGCAAATTTGCAATGACAATAAAGAAATTCTATTCTATTCTATAAAGCTGCACCTGATTAGAAGAACTCTATTAGGACTAACACCACAGTTTATTTCAGGACATTTGACGTGACAAGTATGTGAGAGTTTTCAATGAGTTTTTTTCCCAGATTTTTCAAATTAACAGTTATTATGGATTGAGAATAAATTGACAATACATTTTTGGCAATTTCATCATGGATTTCTCCACCTCCAGAGCTTAGTCCTCCAAATGACTAGAACTGCATTTTGTTGAGTATTCAGTCATTCAGCTGTGCTTGTTGTAGCTGATTCATTTGCTGTAATTTTAAATACTCTAATTGATGTTTTCTACTTCTTCTTATTATTATTATGTTACAGTATGTTAGTAGCTGGATAGCTCACTAACACCCCAGAGAGATCGGTGATTCAAATCCTGGTCAGGGCGCAGGTATCCAGTGAGGATCCTTAGGCAAGGTCCTTAATGCTGCCCCGCCTATGTATGTCGCTTTGGATAAAAGCATCTGCTAAATGAAATTGTAACCTTGTAACAGTAATCTTTTTTACTGTTCTCCTTTTTTTTATTTGTGTGCCTACATCCTTTATTCTCTTTCTTAGCTATGTTGTAATTAAGGCCTTCAAAAGCTCAATATACTACAGCTGAATGAATTCATACAGGCTCCCTGTTGACACCTACAGTCAGTTTTTATGAAGGCAGGTGAGAACCACAGTAAAAGACTTCAAGGTCATACCATTAAATCTGGTTTGTTAACAAATGTTTAAACAAATTTACAACCTGTTACCATACTGTTGATACCACCTGTGATAACCACACAGTCATGTTCCTTTTGATGTTCTAGTGCAGGACCCTTACAACCAGGCTGATAGTGTCACACCTTATATTTCTTTGTTGCAGTTACCACAAAATTCAAACAATGTGAAGCCGGTAAAAGGAATTTTCCATTTATTAGAGTTATCATGGATGTTAAGGAGACCCAGCTTATACAGCACACATCTTTTTCATTCATTATAGGTGCTGAAATCCAACCAATAAAAAAAGACTAAATAAATAAACATCTGCTTCCAAGTTAGTATAACAGGCACAGTCTATGCATTATTTCATTTCACTATGTTAAAAGAGGAGTGTTCTAGGCTGTCAACAGTTTTTTCATTGTTGAACTCCGCCTTGGTTATGTGCGATTTTGGGCTCCCAGTGGATTTCAGCCATTCTTGCATTTCTTTCACCTTGGTGCGTGGGCCTTGTAGCTGCCCCTGAACTGTTCCTGCTCCTGTGTTTTGGACCCAGCCAACCAGGCCAAGTTTCTTCCCTTCTGCCTGGAAAATGATAGTTATAATAGTGAATATGGCTAGAATGAGATAGATGTAAATTCATACATGTAGGAAAAGCTACACAGAAGGCCTTGTATAGTTATTAGGACTCAGATCCTACGGTAGGGCTGCATAATATATTGTTTCAACATCAACACTGCAATCTGTGCATGTGCAATAGTCACATCACAGGAGGTGCCATGTAAAGTAAGTCAGATTATCTCACATAACACAACATGCTACAAGTTTTGTTCTTGCTTGATACAAAAACAAACCTCTCATGGTTTTCATTTTCCATGACATGTTATGTTCTGACAGGAAATAATTCACTCAATTTTTTTATTTTTTATTTTTTTTTACAAATGTATTTAAAGACATGACGTTTATTGACATGCAGGCTCCACATGTGCCCAGCAAAATGAGCGGGCACAGGAGAGGAACAGTTAAAAAGAAAGATTTGGTTGCAAAAAGAATCACAACTTCCGCTGTTTGGGAATACATGGCTACAGAAAAGATGCTTACCAAAAACAGGGACTCTGTCAGCAACACTGTCTACAACTAATTAGTTTGACCAGTTACATCTGTACCACAAAACTCTGTATGACAAGTCCGAAGCCAGACCTGAATAGCATACAAAGCAAAACACTATTTTGGATGCCTTTTTTCAAACATGATTAATTCTTTCCAAAGAAACTTACTGAAGCTATTGGTGAAAATGCAACCAACCATGGCTATATCGGACAAAGACTGCCTATTACTGTGCAATAGTGATAACTAGGATAGGCAGTCCCGAAACCAGAATCACAATCAGTTTTATTGCCAAGCAGGTTTTCACATACAAGGATTTGCCTTGGTGTTTTGGTGCATACCAGTAAGCAAATGCAGAGGCCCTGCACTGGGGTCTCTGGCCTTGTTGATGAGGCTGGCTATTGTTGGGAAACTATCAGTATCACCACTACTCAACTACTTAGATAAAAGCATCAATAGGATAAATACCACAAAAATACGTACATTTCATGTTCGATCATATTTGGGACATATAAACACTTATATACTCTCGACTGCTGATCTCTGGAGTGATCATCTCAATTCAGAGAATCCACACAATAAACACTTATTTACAATATCTGCAATGAGGGAACCCTGAGTTAAGTTGACGTCTTTTGTCAAACTATATGTTTAGCTCATGAGAACTAGCTCATCAATATCAAACTCACTTGAGTGTATTTCCGAAAAAATACACCTTGCACTCTGCCAAAAACTTCATAATCCACTGAAATTAGGTCTTTATCAGACATAGTGGACCTAAAAAAGGAGAAACAAGACAGTATTAGGAGCTGCGTTGTGTACGTCTGAAACGTACACAATGACAGGGGCTATATTACAGCTACAAGCTAAGCTAACATAAATAAATTACGTTTAAACCATTCGCAGCCTAAATAATTAACAATTAACACGTTAAACTTCGTATTCGTGCTGTATGAACACATGAAAGCTCGGTGTCAGTACTACAAGTCACCTGAATATTGTTGTGATGCCGTGAATCGACCATGCAGCTCCGAAAGATCTCGATTTGAAGCATACGGGAGCGGGGCTCCGCTTCAGGAAGTAATGTTTCAACGGACCAATCAGAGAACAGCACAGACATCTGGTTTCTAGGCAACAAGTATAAACGTTGGAAGAGGAGTCGCATCAGTTTCTGAGGTTATTTGCGTGTTTGTATATAAACTCTACAAAACATACAACAAACAGTAACGTCTGAAAGTCTGTATCTTTAGGAACATTTGGAGAACTTCTACTGGTAAGTTGATATCAGCTCTTGTTTTGTCTTACTTTTTCTGACTCGTTTAGCTAACAACTGGAAAAACAAAAAAGTCATTGCTTGCAATTTTTTAATTAGTAAGTTATTATCGAGGCTGATGAAGCCTCTTCGATGAGAGGTGAAACGTCTTCGAGCTAACTCAAGCAAGTCCAGATGCTACGATTGAAACTACGAGCCCCAAAACATGTAAAATTCTCCATGATATTTTACAGAAATTAGCTTTGGCTCCCAAATAGCCAATAAGTAAACTTGTGAGCAAAATCTAGGCTGGTGGAGCAACACCGCAATCTGCAATGACCAACCCATGTAGGATTTTTCTTCCACGCTTGCTTACATTTGAGCTTGGCAGCTCCTTGACCTTTTAATTCAACACTCTACTCCAGGGGTGCCAAATCCTGGTGATCGAAAGTAAAAATCCAGCATGTTTTAGATGTTTCCCTCTTCCAACACACCTGATTCAGATGATCAGGATCATTATCAGGCTTCTGCAGAGCTTGATGATGAGCTGATCATTTGAATCAGGTGTGTTGGAAGAGGGAAACATCAAAAACATGCAGGATAGTGGCCCTTGAGGACCAGGATTGGGCACCCCTGATCTAAAGTGTAGATAGGCCCTTTTACACATAGTCTTTGGTTAACTTGACACTGACTTGCTATTTTTACTCCCCTTATCCTTTTCTCTTTTTACTGTAATTGTTTTTACCTGCTTGTTTTCACAGCTTTTAACAGCTGCCGTGGAAGACTCGTGTCTTTGAATCTTTGGAACAACAGCACAGCATAATCTACAACAGATGAAGTCATGAGCAATTACACAAGAACAAAACATAGTCCCCAAAGGCAGTACAGCAGAGGACATGATAATATCTGTACTCATACAAAACATGTGGTTGAGCCGAAAGCAAATGCGTCAGACCAGCTGTTTCCAAACAAGCCTGTTAGCCACAGAAGACCTCCCAGGACACAAGCCTTACTTGCTCCACATGATTTTGAAAAAATCACAGTTTCTACACAACCCAGAGGCACTTTGCTGCCCCAAGAACATCACACAAGTGGCATCAGAGAGATCTACGGGTCCTGGCATCCAAGAAAAGACTCACATGTGCCCAGGAGAGAGCTGCAGCTGGCCCAAGCAATTAATGCAAAAGAGCGCATGCTACAGGAGAAACTCTTGCAGCTTGAAGGAAAAATAAGACAAAATATCCAGAGGGATAGTGCTGATACTGCTGCAGGTGATGACCAAAAGACTGGGGAGGAGAGGTCCAGGAGAGGACAAGCTGAGAGGGGAAAAGCCCAGACAAAAACCAGGATATATGAGCCGCAGAGGAAAGAGCCAGTGAAAAGCAGAGACATGTCGACGCAGGAAAGAAGGCCTGAGGATTTTAGGCAGCCTCGGAATAAACAAGATCAGAGGACTGAGGGCAGAGAGAGGAATATACATGAAGTACAGCAGAGCAGACGGGAAGTTGCAGAGACTCCTCAGTCAACAGGAAAAGGAAAGAAAGGCATGTTTAACAAGAAAGAAGTGAATGGAGAGCTGAACAAATCAAGTTGGGAGAACGTAAAAGAGCATACCAGAAGAAAAGGAGAAGGTGAAAAAGATTATGTCATTCGAGGAGAAGCAGAGAAAACAAAATACAGCAAAAAACATGAGGGTAGTGCAATGTCGGCAAGAGAAAAGAGATTTAGGGAAATAACACATAAGGAGACCGACAGTTCGGATGATGAACGAGACATGCCTCAGAAAACTGGTCATAGACTGGCCATGAAAAACCACAGAGGTGCAGGAGGAAAACCGTCTGGGGAATCAGTTCTCCCACCGGGTGCTAGTGCTTCTCATTGCAGTGACAGTCAACTGCAGCAGGAGGAGCTCACACTCATGGATAACACAGACGTCCAGCTTTTTCCTTGCAAAATCTGCAACAGAAAGTTTTTTAAAGAAAGATTAGAGAAACACGTCCAAGTCTGTAAAAAGGTGAAGCAATCACATCGTCAAGTCTACAACTCCTTCGGGAAAAGGATCAAAGGAACAGATACAGAGGAGTATTTCAAAACCCACAGCAGGAGCAAGACTCCAGAGGTAAGCCAGTCATATTTTAATCTCTTTCAAAGGGCCAACCCAGCAATTTCACACATAATGCTAAAAGTTAAAGGCACATGATGGAGTTTTTTGACTACTGGTGCTGCTGTGTAGCATTATATTTAAGACTCAGTCCTACATAAGTTTGCTTTAAAAAAGAAAATGCACAGGGCATCTTCTAGTTTAGTTACATTAGGTGGACAATTTACCCTAAATTGTTATATATTAGACCTAAGTGTGAATAAGTATGGTCGTTGACACTCTCTGTACTGTGTCTGATACCTTTGTGCAGAAAAAGAACCAACGACAAACCTACAAGGGAAATATAAGCAATCTGCATCAGGACCGTCTCCCGGCTGGCACCTCGCAGCTGAAACGGACCAAGTAAGATGACCCAGACAAGGAGCAATAAATCCTCATCGCATCATTTTGTTATTGCCTATGTTTTTTGTAAATAGTTAACTAAACATAACTGTCTGAGATAAAAACAAGCATGTTACAAGGAGTGTGTCTGTGAAGGTTCTCAGTCATGGTTATCCTCGTAGTTTCAATCGTAGCATCTGGACTTGCTTGAGTTTGTCGAAGACGTTTCACCTCTCATCCAAGAGGCTTCATCAGTTCTAAACCGACTGGTTGGGAGTTCCAGATTTTTATACTTTTCAGGAGTCATTTTCCATTCACACCTGGCCAAAACGGGCCCTAACGAACCCCATTGTGAGAGGGAAGGACCTAACGACTCGCATAATGAGGCGAGGGGCAACACTCACCCAGCAGACAAAAGCTTCAATAGTGTTAATGGCTCCTGAAGAATATAAAATCTGGAACTCCCAACCAGTCAGTTAAAACTGATGAAGCCTCTTGGATGAGAGGTGAAACGTCTTCGACAAACTCAAGCAAGTCCAGATGCTACGATTCAAACTACGTGGACATGTTACAAGGAGGATGTGCTGATATCAATATGTAGAATTAGCTACTGTACATTAATAGATTACAGTATGACGCACTCATGATACAAGACAGCTTTTATTTATGGCTTGTACACAAAGCATGAAGCAACAGTGTGACTGTGAGTTTGCACAACTGCTACAGCTCCACAATATTTGGTAAACGGTTGAAAAAAAAAAAAAAAGTAAACCGTATTCTTAAATGCTCAACACACCGAATAAAAAGTTCACCCAAGGCACAGCGTGGTCATGTTTGCACTAATTCTAGATGCAATGGCTTACTAAGGCACTCGGGAATTAACGCTGCATGTTAAAATACTGCCAGTGTTACAGTGTTGTCATCTGACAGCTCATGAGTTATGGGTTATGTATGGATTTTAAACACATACGCTATAACACACAATAAACAAACCAAACAGAACTCAAACAAATAAAAACAAAAGACATGTTTTCTTTCACAAAGGATGCACAAAATGGCAAAAGAAAATTTCAGGAAGTACCAAAGATTGACAAAATGGCAAAAGAAAACAAAATAAGAAAATAACATCGTAGCTGCAAGGTCAACTATATTATATATGCGTTAAAGACCACATTTTATAAGACACCTGTTCAAGTGTTCATACATGTCACAAAGAGAACAGACCTACATGTGCTGCACCCACAAGAATTCAAGAGTCAAAGAAGGCAATAGGGGAAAAGTTGCCAAGTCGTTAAAAAAAATAATCAGTAGTTCCGTCTTTCACACAAATGCTCCTAATGTGACAATAAACCATGCAAAGTTTAAAGTATACATAAACATATATATATATACTGTATATTTGCATGAAATAATTAGAATATGTTTGTCATAGCTAAAATGTCTGATAAATGTGAAAAAAGCTGTTTAAGAATATCAGATAAAATGAAAAGTGATACATAAGAAAGCTACAGTATGTTTTCACATTGGAAGATGATGTCGACATACTGCCTGCCCACCCACCTTCTCATATTTCAACACTTTGGACACATTAGGAAACGGTTTCCTATTTGCATAAGCTAGTCTTACCAGGGTAAGTGACAATAACTAAGGCACTAAGGTCTGAAGCCTCAATGCTGACATCACTAGAAGTCAACAACAACCCCACCAACATTCACATTGCAGCGTAACACTATGATCAGATTGCCTCTCGCAGGTGTTTGGGTCCAAAGCTTCATGTTGAGTCCAGCCAACATTTCAGTCTGTGGAGAAACTTGCTAGATCACCGCAACCAGGTGACAACAAATGTGCACTGAGAGCGTGCTATGCGTTATACATTATTTCATATGCAATAAAATGTAATTATGCAACTTAGCTCTCTGTTAAACATCGATACTGTAATGTAACCACTGGGTGGGAATCAGGATCAGTCGCTGCTGCACCTCTCACTGAGCCTCTACCTCCCAGCCTAACCAGCTTGTTTAATCCGCTATGTGCTTCTGACACCAAAACCAGGACATCTCCAGGTTAAGTCTCACACGCTGGCCCCGGCAGATCGGCCTCCATGATTTGTGAATCCGCCTCTTCTTCCTCCTCCAGCTCCGGGCATACGATCGGAGTGATGGTTTCCGTTACTGTCACATCCCGCTCCCTGTAGTGCAGAACGACTTATCGCCGCCCAGAGCCTCTCATTCTCCTTCTTCTGCTCACTGACCTACAGACACCAGAAGCACAGTACATGCTGTTAACTATGCACACTGATCATACTCAGCTCTGAGGTAGATGGACTTTGTAAAAAACTTATAAATTCACCTGCTTTTCAAGCATTTGGATCCTCATCTCTTGATGGCCGATTGTCTCTCGCAGCTGCAAAATAAGCTCTGCTGTCACTGTTGCAATGGAGTGTACTCGTTAGCTCATCATTTGCACTGTTGAGTGTGTAAGTTAGATACCTGTGCCACTTCACTACTTGCTTTGCAGCATGTGCCCGATTCTCCTTTTCTGCAGATGTCAGTCTCCTCCAGTCCGTTGACTTTATCACAGGTCATTCGTTTAGTCTGTCGAGCCAACAGAAAGAAAGCTAAGACTGAATGCAGTAGACATATATAACTAAGTATTGTGAAAGCTTCATTCAGAGTACATAAGTCATGTGTATATTTGTGCAAACAGCAGCTATGTTGGCATTACCGATAGGCCTGTATTACTGCTGACCGCCGCTGCTGCAGCCTTAAGCTCTTTCAGTTCCTCGTATGGTAGAGTAACGCTCTCAGAGAAAGAAGAGAGCTGGTCAGGAGTGAATGGATCGCCTTCGTCTGGCATCGGGATGAACTCTGCGTCTTCAAGCTCCTGTTCAATAAAAACTTGTCTGAATTAGAGTGTTTTAAGGTCTCATTCAGATGTTTTCATTTTTTAATTCAAACTAAGGTTTTCTTGGGGCGTGTGTCCATTCAGCGTTTTTTTTTCTGGCAGAAAAGCAATGGCAGGCTGCTTCATCGCAGCACTTCAGTAGAAATGCGCTCCCACACTGTGGGTGGTTTTGTGGTTTAGACCATACCTTGACAACATATCACCACTCTAACTGCAGCTGTATGATGGAATAGCATCGCCCCCCATCGTGATTTTTTTTATCTGACGTATCAAACAGCTCAGGACAGAAAAACAAACTTTTAATCTATATTCTTGGTTACCAGGGTGATGAGTCCCACCCATGTAATTCGTTGCCTTAAAAAAAGAGCGGGAAGTGCTCAAAGCTGCTGCCTAAAAAATTTGAGCTATCTGAAAGAAGATGGTAACAACTGACTAAAGACATTGATGCTCAGAAAAAAAATCGCTACGTGGACACTCGGCCTGATTCCTCAGTGCTTTCATGGTAGCAAACCTTTCTAAGCCAGAAAGGACAGGAGCTATCAGCAGTCCGATTTGTCATCGACATCATCGGGGTCTCCATGAGGCAGTCCTCTGTATTAACCTCCAGTGTACCTCCAAGACCCCTGTCGCGACACTCAGTCTCAGAACCAGGTTCTATGTCCAGATCCACCGTGGATGTCGACGCCTCCTGGCCCAGCCCTGAAAACACACATACAAGAAAAATGTAGATCTATTGTCAAGCAATCCAAATTATTCAATACACAAATCTGTGGCTTAAAAAAGTATTTACCACTTCCGACTGACAGTCCACTGCTGTTAGAGCGGATGGTCTTTGAGTTGAGCACTTTTTCTACAAATAAGAAAAAAAATTATCATACTTCTGTTTATTGGGGTATTTTGTTGTACCAGTGTCTGTGTAATGACTGGGATGACCAACCCATTATGATAATAGTGTGCCAGCCACGGCAAGAAAGGTCTGGTACGTGGTGGAGGGAACCAAAGATGGGCCTTGGCATGGCAGGGCAAACCTCTGAACCAAAGCCCTTATCAGCAGGCATCCCAAGTCTCCCATTTCCTGCGTTTCCCCATGCAAAGATCTGATTGTCTGCAAGGTAAAAACAACAACAACAACAAAAAAACAGATTATGATATAGCGGTAGAATCAAAACTAAATGGCTAATCTTTGGAGAAAAAAAGTGAAACACACTTAACATAAAAACATAAAAATACAGATATTACTGTAGCCACATGAAGTGCATGTTTTGTTCTTACCTTCAGTGGCTGCAATAGTGAATCCATCTCCACAAGACACTTTGGTCACTATCTTCCCTCCAAACGGTCCAACAAGGACTTGAACACCCTGGTGTCTCTTGAAGTCCTTCACACCCAGTTGGCCATACTTGTTGCAACCAAAGGTGATCAGGCGACCGCGTCCTGCAAAGTCATAAATCATATGAAATAACACTTCTTAAAATTGTGACAATTTCTGCTTACAAGAGAAATATGATCTCTTTTTTTTTGCTGTACCATCAATGGCTGCTGTGTGGGTCTTTCCTGGAGCTATGACCTGGATCTTGAAATGTGACAGCTGCTTTACCAAGGTCAGCGTGGTGATGTATGGGATCACTTGGGAACTCTGGTGTGGCGTACATGAAAAATAAAAGCTTATGAACGCAGCTGCATCACGGTAAGCCTATTATTGTAGTACTATAAATACAGCTCAGTACCTCTTCAGGGTGGTTTTTGAGACCAGACAGTCCCTGGTTCAGTCCCAGCTTGTTGAATTCATTGTGTCCACATGCTAGCACTTTACCAGTCTCTGTCAAAAAGAAGGTTCCATCGCTGCCACATGACACTGAGGAGATGGTGGCACCTTTGGGAATCTCTACCTGGAAAGAAACAACACACAGGACATTAGACAGAAAGAAAGCAGTAACATTTTCTGACTTTTTCTGGATTAGTTACACAGAGACTTTGCATCTAAGTGGTTCCTTTTGCCAGAACAGGAAAGTAAGCCTTACTTGCATCGGAGAAGAGAAGTCATCCTCACATTCCAGGCCAAGACGCCCTGCAACAAGGAAAAAAAGGATAAAAGACAAAAGGTTGAGGAGCAATTTTGACTGAGAATACTGAAGGGTTACTGCCTCCACTGGCTTACTACAATCATAAAAGCAAATACAAACTTGCAGACGCTACCTAACAGCATCTCCAAACAACAGTACATACAGCAATCCTATATACCATACTCTCCGCAGCCCCACGAGTAGATGTCCCCGTTCTGTGTCAGCACCACCACGTGATTGTCTCCACATGAAACCTGGCGGACATGTCGTTCCTCAAAAAACTCCAGAAGCACCGGCTCCAAAATCTCAACGCCCATCTCGCCCTCTACTCCAATGCAGCCGTAATAATCTGACCCAAACATGTACATCTGGTCCTCATCTGCAAAAGAAGCACCAGAGGGCTCATTAAGAAAATAGGGTGACTTTATAGATACAAGTTTCTGTTTCAGCAGGAACCTTTCTTCTCTCACCAGTGACACAGGCAGTAAAATCAGCCCCACATGCCACCAGTCGGATGGCCTTTCCCTGGAGCTTGTCCACCCTCTTAGGCTGCCGGTACGAGGCCTGGTCTCCGTGCCCCAGCTGGCCAACCATCTTGGCCCCGCCTTGGACATTCTGAGGGTTGAGAAATTTTCTTGTAGTGCAGCACAAGAACAACTACATCCTGTATATCCGCCCCAGAGTGATGGATGAATACTCACAGCCCAGGTATACAGCTCCTTTTCTACTGTCACCACTGCAAAGTGACTCTCTCCTGCACACACGTGTTGGGCACTGCTGCCTCCTTTGAACGCATCAATTTTCTGAGGGGTGAACTTCCCTCCTCCCCAGAAATACACCTCCCTCGAGCGTGTAGTCACCACTGCGACAGGGGTCTCAGTCACTGTGCTCAGCCTATAGTGCAGGTATGACAATAAATCATTTATACACAACAACATCATATTAAAAGGCCGGGGTTAATCTTATATCTCGATTGGAAAGGCTTTTGGGTGCTTGGCTTTTACAATGTAAATCAAGCAAAAAATGTTAACTTACTTTGGTTTCTTCATTGCTGAATTCAGTAAGGCCACTCGCTCCTCAAGCTCCCTATCAAAGAACAAAATTGTCAGAGGAGTGCTGTATCTTACATATTAGTGGTGTATCTTATATACACACATACACATACTGTATCTTACTTTGAATTGCCTCCAGGGGAAAAATAAAGCTTAAAAATGTTTTGAATACATATGCAATAGAAAAAGAAACAAAGAGATTCTCACTGTCGGCAACAGGAGATGACTGGCTGGTCCAGAATCTGCTCAGCTGTGGGCCTCTTTACAGGATCCTGCAAAACAAAAAGATCTCGAGAGCTTAGTGATCAATCAAAAAGGGTAGCTTTTAGGTATTATTTCTGGCATCAAATCATTAGTTTTACAGCACTGAAACCTTATTCTCCTCTCACTTACTTGATCGAGACACTCGTGCACCAGCTTGATCAATGCAGACGAATAAACATCCGAGTTCACCTCCATAGTCCAGTTTCCCTGGACTATTTTCACACAGAGGTTTAGAGCGTTCTGTACAGACACAAACATCACAGTAAAATTCATTCTGATGGCAAAAATCTAACAGTCTGATTAATGCAATTAATTACTGATTTCTAGAAAGCCTGCAAACCTACCGTTGCATCAAACGTTCTTGTAAGAGTTAAGACTTCAAAAAGTACACAACCCATGGCCCAGATGTCTGATTTGAAGTTGTACTTTGATCCCTGGCACAATTCAGGCGACATGTAATATGGAGTTCCCACACACTGCACGGACCAAGGAAGTAAAAGTACAAAGAGAATTATTAAGAAAAGAAATTGTATATTGTATACTTCACACAATGAGTTTATGCAAAGTAAACTCACACCCACAGCTTTATATATATAGTGTGTGATCAGCATCTGGATTCTAATTATATAGTAGCAGCATTCAAGGTGACAAAAGAGTATCAACTGTACACATTCAGTATATGTGTTTTCATCGACATGTGACTGCTGTGTTTCAGCAAAGAAACAAGTAATGTTTTCTCTCAAATTTACGGTGATGCGCCTCTAAATAATATGGCAACACCTAAAAAGAAAGCAGGCACAAATCTACGATCTACTCAATCACTACACCAAGAGTCTATAGAGTGAACAAATGATTTAAAACCTAAATAACATAATCTTAGCCTCCTACATTAGGATGAAAGGAGTCACAACTTACAGTCTCAGCCATTGAAAACTCAGAGTCTAGTTTCTTTGCGAGGCCATAATCACCCAGCTTAATGAGGTCAGTCTTGGTCAGGAAAATGTTCAGAGTTTTGATATCTCTGCAAGAAAAAAACAAACGATCCGATTAGCAAAAATCCGATTATTCATTAAAGTCACGTGACAGTCCGGCTACCTTCATTAACAGCATGAGCATCTTACCTGTGTAAGATCCCAGCCTTGTGAATGTGAGCCACTGCTGAGGCGATCTGGTACAGGTACCATATGACCACCTGAAGAAACATGTTAAAGATTACGATATAACTGAGAATAGTCTGTTTTGTTAAAAAAAAAAAAAAAGGCCTGCAATGGTGCACTCATACCTCCTCACCGAAGAGTTTCCCCTTCTGCTGGAGGATTTTGTCATACAGATTTCCTCCTGCGATAACAAGGTTGTTTAGCATTCTGTCACACATGAACTGCATCCACACTAATCTCAATCAGATCCCAGAGTGAAAGTGCGTTTTCTTACCATTGCAATACTCCAACTCAATGAGCAGACTGTTTTTATCCATGAAGTGATTGAAGTAGGCTATGATGTTGTTGTGCTCCAGAATGGACAGGATGCTTATTTCGTTCATGACATCTCTGCGCTCCTTTTCTGAGAGCGAGTTCAGGTCCACCTCCTTCCATACCACCAGAGAGTTGTCCTGGGGAAGCCAAAGGGGACATATTATTGAATAATAATAATAACATAAGTCTGAATATGTCCCTTTTGACGTTAACAGAATGACTCAGGATAATATTTATCTGCTTAAAGACATTGAAAATATTAAAAAATGTAATACAAGAAACATTATAAAATATAAATGGTTCAAAATGCATTCTTGACAGGGTGGCGGGAAAGGGTTCCCTTTGCTGCAGTCAGTTATAATAAAGTATAAAGAGGAAAGGCATGAGAAAGTCATCTATCTTGTTCTCACTCAAGAATTTCTCACAGTCACTGTGTGAGAAATATCAAGGGTGTAGAACCACAAGAACTGTGAGCAATTCAGTGTGCCAGACACGTACTGTTTACTATGGCAGAAAGTAACAATTCTATCACTGTCAATTTATCTCCAAGTTATTTTCTGAGTTAATTGATTAGTTATTTGTGCTATAAAATATCAGAAAGTACTGATGATGTTGAGTAGTGTTTCCTAAAGCCCAAGATGATGTCCTAAAAATTCTTGTTTTGTCCATGACCTAAAAAATTATGTTCTGTTACTCAAGGAATATATATAAAACACAAAATAATACCCATAAAAAATAAAAAAAACAGGGGATCCAATGAATCGTAGGGTTTGTTGTGTTCATGTATATTTTTGTAGAGTCATAACTTTGGATCTAAACTATTCAGGTAAATCTCAATAATTAGTACTACTGTGACGTGTTGGCCTTAATATTAGTTAGGTTAATCTCCATAATTAATAATACTTTTGGATCTTAGTCTTAATATTTTAAATGGTCTTGTAAAGTTATATTTTATACATTTTGTAGGCCTTTAATCAGTACTACTTAAATTATTCAGGTAAATTCATACCATAAATATCACTGCAGGGTCTGAACCTCAATATTTAATCTTGCTGGGTTAATTCATAACTCAGATTTTTCTACTGCAAAGCAATTCTAGTCAAAGGCTTTAAATGTGCTATATAAATAATGGTGACTTGACTAAAGAAACCAAGAAAAATCTAATTTAAGAAAGTGGTATCAGAGACATTTGAATATCCTTTAGAAAAAAGAAGACTCAGGCCGATTAATCGATTATGGAACGAGTTGATGAATCGATTAATCGTTTCAGGTCTGCTGTTTACTAAATGACTGAGAAGACAAAATGTACCACAGCTAGCCATAGCATCAGTTTAGAGTGTAGAACCTCATGTTTGCCTGGCTAAGGACAGTTATGGGGACTTAGCAAAGCTGCAGAAGACACATATTTCTGGTTGCATTAAACTTTAAGGGAGTTTTCTGTGGCCATGAGGACTTGACGTGTCCTCGTTGTTTATTAGCGTGGAGTTGTGCTGTGCTCAACTTACCTCTGTCCTTCTGTACAGAGTGGCTTCACCAAACGCCCCCCTCCCGAGGATCCGAATAGGAATGTAATGCAACTTCTCCTCTTCGCCATTAAATGTGCCCGAAGCTGACCGCTCACTGACCACAGACCCGCCGCCCAAATCCGAATTTAGCGAGTCGAAATGTCTTTCATAGTCCTCCAGTGACATTTCTGTTTAGGGACTTGTTAGCCAGCGGCAGTGATGGAAATAACTCGAACAGGCCCCGACGACGACTCTTACGCTAAGACTCCTAGAAAACCCGACACACGGCCGACATGTTACCGCTGAGGGCTAATAAAACACCTGGCAAAGTACGAGTACGACCAGAAGCCTCAAACCAACTTGTAAAACACGGCGTCCACCAGAAAACGTAGCAAAATACGTGCAACTACAGTACTTGCACAAGTGTCAAGCTTCACACAATAAACGAGATTAAACGTTTTTTCAGCTTTCAAATTAAAAGCCCTACCTTTGTGAGTGGTACCGGTGTACTTTACGCTGATAGTCAGCAGAGCGGATGTGTTGAATCTTACTCGCCTGCTCTGTTTGTTAGCTTGACGTGGCTAATAAGTTAGCAAAAGTGCAGCACCGTCTAATTTCTGAACTGTCGTGGACTCGTTACCCAGTTAAAAGAGTTCCAGCAGGTCTGAGTAACTAATGTAAAAGTTACCGAGTGTTTAAAGGCGGAAACACAGGCGACAACACACCGACAACCCGTCCATCCTTTTCATGTGTCAGACACGGAAACTGTCAAACACGGTTCCATTCCACAAAACATCATTGCTTCAACCAGAACTCTATTTTTCTGTCACATACTGCTTTTATCATTGTTTTCTTTTTATTGTCACTGCGCTTCTTCAGTGACTCTGAATTTAAAAAGGACATTCAACAGGCAGCATATCCAACTTATTTTATCATAATGAAGTCTTATTTTACTCTTCTTTTTTTTTATTTTATTTTTATTTCCAGGACTGATATGGAGCAGCGTGATTTTTACAGCTGCCACTCTCCAACCTTCACATGATTTTAACTATATACAGTGTATCTATATATTAATATGCACTGTTATTACTATTGTTGTTGTTGTTGTTGTTGTTTTTGCTGCTGATGTTGTTACTTGAACTGTTAAAGGATACCGGATATAAATACCTTGGTGTCGATGTTTTTTGGCTAATCCAAAAAATTGAACAAAAATACAAATGCAGCATGCAAATGGTCTTCTATTCTGTCTTTAAGAAAAAGTTAAAACTTCTATTGTTCCAGTTAAAAAGGGTTACATTTAACCAGTTGTGCACCAGCAGTTGTTGAGCTGTTTAACTGATTACAAATTATTAATCACTGAGTTAATCCACACCCTACTCAGGTGTGGCTTTAAAGGACTATGATCAGATAGTGTAAACAGTAGATGGACAATCCTTTAATCAGTGACCATCAAAGGCCACCTTAAAATGCGGTTTTATCCAGTTAACACATGGCATGCGAGATGCTGACGTGTCAGTTAGAAACTCCACCATTTGTGGAGCAGCATGGTGATTTCAAATATTGCCTGCAATAGTCTTCTATTAGATGTATTAAAGTTACAGCTGTGTTGTAAATTATCTAACATACATTAATCAGCCACAACATTAAAACTCAAGCTCAGAAGCAGCTCATGGAACATGACCAAGAGCTCAGGGTGTTGATGTGGACTCCAATCCCCAGAGCCCAATCTGATCAAGCATCCGCAAGATGCATCGCTATAATCCTGGTCCAAGCAGGGCCCCACCTTGAGGCAGACGCCACATGACACCCCAGAGGTCTGATGTCCATGCCCTAATGGGTCCAACCTGTTTTGGCAGCATGATGAGAATATACACCGATCAGGCATAACATTATGACCACCTGCCTAATATTGTGTTGGTCCCCCTTATGTGGTCAAAAATGCTCTGAACCATTGGGCATGGACAAGAGGACCTCTCAGGGTGTCCTATGGGGTCTGGCACCAGGACGTTGGCAGTGGATCCTTTAGGTACTCTGGCTTGTGCAGTGGGGCCTCTGTCAATCCAACTTGTTCCACTGCATCCTGTTGATGCTTGATCAGAATGGGGTCTAGGAAGTTTGGAGGTCAAATCAACATCTTGGGCCATTGTCATGTTC
>OMNN01088053.1:0-14262 GCA_900302755.1 Chromis chromis
CAACTAGAAATACGGTTAGAGTTAAAGTTGTAAAGTTGGAAGAAGTCATGACAGGAGACAATGCCTCAAATATGGATTTTAATGGAAAGAAGTTACAAATTGTAAAATGTGGACTTCACCATAAAAACCTGCATGGAAGTGCCAAAGTGCGGTACTTCAAATGATCACTTGGTACTGTCACAGGAGAATCCACGGCCCAGAGATGTTGGCATGACCTGCCTCTGCTCCATTCACACTCCAACTCTTTCCTAATTTTTGGATTAGCCAGCAGTTATGCAGAGTCAAGCACTGATGGCGATGGCCAGAGCCTTCACATTGAGCTTCAAAACTGATCAGGAAAGCTGAGGGTGACGTTACGGAGGATATGTCAGTCTGTACATAAAGCCTTATGTGCTTGATACACACATTTAACCTGGCAGAACAGAGGATCCACACAATCTCCATAGTTGCAAGGTGTGTCACCAGTTCAGTATCTGACCATAAAATATGATCGGAATCTTCTTCTGTTCCTGAATTATGGCGATGAATAATGGCAAAGCGCTTTTGCAGAACAACATAATGTCACTGGGAAGTTGAACTTTTTGTTATCTTATTCTATTGAATGTTTGTGTAAACTTTTGTCATAATTAGCATGAATTCTTGAGTTACAGCCACAAATGTGTTTTGTGACCTTCACCTTTGACCTTTGCCCACCAAATTCTAATTAGTTCATCCTCAAGTCCAAGTGAATGTTTTTGCCAAATGTGAAGAAATTCCGTCCAGCCGCTCCTGAGTTCATGAGAACAGGATGGACAAACAATTTGAAAATATAATGCCTCTGGCCACAGTTATCGCCGGCACGGAGGTATAAAACCAGATGGACATGCAAGCATATTAATCCAAGCTCTCAAGATCCTATTGTGTTTGCTGTCCTTTTCTTGATTCAAGACAAACAATGGTCTTGGCTCCTCACGTGTGTCCTCACCGGCCGCTGTCCCTCTCATGAAGCTATTGTCCAACAGTTTGGCTGCTCTGGCTCTAAAGATGAACTCGTATACGATCAGCTTCAGCCCTTCCAGATGTCACAGGTGCTCTCAATTTCATCACAAATTAGGTGCTTGATCACGTTACTTCCAACTTCTGTGAACCCCCATCCGAGAGGAACGTCACCACCAATAACGCTTAAAACCTCAGGCCCAGCCGGAGCGTGCTGAACAGAGCTTTGTTTGGCTGCGCTGTGTTTCCAAGCTGTTGGTTCCAGTTGAAAGAACCGCTAGCATGCTCCAGCTGACTTTTAATCACACTCGCCCAGGCACTGGCTCAGTCATAGAGCAGTAGGCCTGTAATTAGATGACAATGGGGCCCCTCTCTTCTGCACATATTGATGGCTGACGGGTAGCCACAGAATTATTGATCAAAGACGTAGGCACAGGAAGAGTTGGGGGAGCAGCCGGGCCTGGTATGGATGTTTGGCTGCGTGAACAACAGGTGACATGCATCTTACAGGCATGAAACTAACCGTGGCCTGCTGTGAATAATTATATCTTACAGGGAATTTGCCACCCAGGAGAAGCTATGCTGGAGGACTGATGTCTGATGGCAAAAGGTCCTTTGAGACAAGATGACGCACAAATGGCCGTTATTACCCAGTTGAAATGGAACTGACGGTTCAGAGCCAATACTGAAAGCAAGCTGTTAATACTGAACGGTACCCTGAAGTAATCATTTGCCATTATTTTGAGACAGAGGTCAACAAAAGCAGGCTTTTAATTATGCACAGTGAGGTAGTGGTACTGTGGAAAGCCCCTCCAAACTCCTGCATCTTATAACAGCCTCATGCTCATCAGCTATAAATTAGAGAACAACCAATAGACAAGCTTCTTCTTCTAGCTCATCTGTTTTCAGACATGTATAAGCTGCGTTCACTTGCAAAACATTCACTCCAGAGAGAAAAAAGCAATTCTATTTAGCCCTGTGTCATCTGATACTTGAAAGGATTTACTAAATTGGCCACAGTTAAGTATCCTTTAACTATTGTAAATCCCACTTAGAGTTACATCAACATGAACTCTGACCCCGTTTAGCAAAATCACATCAGCTACCTCTAGTTCTACAGTCATACATGGGCCACAATGTGTAAAATACAGTAGCTCGTTCAAGTATGAATAATCCCGTGTTGGTTGGATGGATCCATGGGTGGCTGCAGCACACGTGTGTTAGTTCTTTGTAGCACGGCCTGGACCCAGATGGCGAGGTGGAAGTGGTCCAGCTGGGGCTCCACCTCTCTCCTCCCCTGGCCTGCATGCTTCAGATATCACTCTGATGTCATGGGAGAGGTTGCTATGGTCAGACCAGGAGGCCCTGCTCACCTCTGAGCGGAGGTGAAAAAGTCACAAGGTGCAGGGGGAGTAAAAGAAATATGCACTCAGGTCCTTTATTCCAGAGCTGCTGCCGGCTCCCAAGTTCATACATTCAGCACCATTCATGAAACGAAAAATCTGAAACCCTCTTTTTATCCCGTGCAGTACTTCTGTTACACTTCCTCAGGATTCCTTCAGCGAGCTGTGTGTAAAATCTCCACCTGAACTGCATCATATGAGCTGATACTGTGTCTCTGGCATGTTTTCAGATATGAGCTGAGCTGAAAGTGTGATTATGACTGATTGTAGAGAATCCAGGGGCCCCTCAGGAAGTCATACTAACACAGCATCCACTTGGTGTGACGACAGGAGCAGTCTGACCAGCCTGTACAGTATTCCCACCTCTGAATACCGTACTGTACTCTGCTGATTACTCCCATGTTTGGAGCTTCAGTGTACAGTTTTACATTACAGCAGCCTCCTGTGGACAGGATTTCCCCCACAGTAAAAAAAAAAGAGAAAAGTACCCACAAAACACAACTGGGAAAACAGTAGTGACACTTCTCAAGGTTCAGGAAGAGACTCTGTGGCTCTTCTGGTTCACACCGTGACTAATCTACTGTTTTGTTATGAGAGGAGCTAATAATCTTCGTCAGAGAGGGACAGTTTTTCCCGAGACACTAGCAAAACAGAGATGCGATGTGACAGTCTTTTGATGTGTTCCTCTTTTTTTCACTTCCTACACTGTGGGGCATTAAAAATCTTACACTGTACCCGCTCTGATATGTATACTTGAACTTACGGAGCCTTTCATGTTGCTGCAATTATGTGCCGGTATTTCCCCTGCTTTGTAAAATACTTGATGTTGTTGGCGTACTCTCTGCACGCCTCGTGTCTGCGGATAAAAGCCAGTGGTTAAAGGCAGCACTGGTTTCTTTTTCTTTTTCCGCTTTTATGTGGGAAAACTATGAGCTTAGAACATCCAAACTTTGGCTTCGAGTGCATTGGGACCATGACTCAGACATTATGTTATGTGTTTTGCTCATGGCCTCTGTCACCCTATCAGTGCACACTCATATAGCATTGATTTACTCATCCCTTCCCTTGCTTCCTCTTATCCTTGAGATATTTTTGCATCATTTAATTCCCCCTCCCAAAACATCTATTTTATATCTTTGACACTAGTCGTGTTAGGTTTTTCTTTTGTCTTCCTCAGTTGTGCCCACTATCACTATTTATGTCTTCAGAAGTTGTTTTTTTATATCAGACAGCAAGCTCCTCATGCTCACCTCTGCTAACCATGATCAGCTGATGCAAAATATATTTAGCTCTGCATTTTTATCATCACCTCAAACCTTTGCAGATCCCACCCTTTGAACATCATGTCTCATTTTAGCAAAATACGTTTATATGACTAAGACGAACAACAAGAGCGTTTGATATTTTTTGCTTAAAAAAATGACAATAGATTGACTATTAATAATAACTCTAATAATCCTGTTATCTCCAGACACAATGAACTGTGCAGGTTTCTGTCCTCTGCCTGCCTGCTGAGTAATAATACTTCAGTCTCACCTTCACCCTGCTGTGTCTCTCCTCCTCCTCTCCTTTGCTACTCCTGTTTTCTCCTTATGAAAACAGGAAGAGGGTGTGTTTGAAGAAGCAGAGCCTGAGGAGTCAAGCCGTTCTCCACCGACTGACCGTAGTCTTTGTATGAGTGTGTGTGTATGCATGCCAGGATAATTGCTTACAGGGAGCCCCCTGAATGACTTGCTCTTGTTTCTTTAGCTCTTCAGAGATCTGCAGTATTTGCTTTGGGCATTGTGCCCCAAAGGCAACATCTTAAGTTTTGTGTACATGGCATGCTATCTGAAGCATGTCACTGCATGTACGTCCTGCACACATGACCGATTTACCAACTCACATGCAAAGCGTGAGCAAATATCTCCGTGTTTCCATGGACATTTTTCACTGGCTATACATCATTCACCACACTATATATTCTGTACGAGGCTCAGCAGGGCTCTTCCTCCGTCAAGGTTCTGTGCTGTGAGGATGTGCAGCATCGCAGACGAGGTACCAGCCTGGTAAAAACCCAGTCTGGTGGGGATTAGAAGTGAGCTGTGCCTTGTCTGTTCCCCTCCCAGCAGGAGCTGTCATGTCAGCCATGGCACCCTGCCACGAAGCTTCACTCCCATTGGGTGTAGGGCAGGGGCCAGCGTCAGGTCACACCACTGGCTTCTGCAGCTTTCACCGAGCCTGCCTTCCCCTCACACAGCCAGAATACATGCGATCTGACAACCCACGCCTGAGCAACAAAAGAAAAGAAGAGGGCATTCTGTGCATGTACAGTGCTGTTGGACCGTAACAGCCGGGCCTTTAATTAGAAGCTTTTAATGCTAGATTTTGTTTTTTGATTCTGAGTAATTTAACCGCAATTACAGTTAACATCTAGAGCTGCTGCAAAGTTGTACAACATTTCCATGTGGTGTGGAATGTGCATGAGTTGTTTAATCATCAAAAATTAACTTTGCATCAGCGGCATTTTACGATTAAACGACCTAACTTTGTAGCTAATTTCATGCTGGTGGTATTTTGCTTGATAAGATGTTCCTCTGGAAAGTCAGCGGGCCTCCCTCCTTCTCTGCCCCATGGTGCTTGTTAGCTGTGGAATTTGGTGTGTCTGTCCACGGACCAGGCAGGTCAGATAGACGCTGAAATGGAATGAGAGATATGTGGAAAATCTCCTCAGAGTTATGCATGGGAAGGTGAAATGTATGGAGAAGAGGAGTCAGTGAGAAGACACAGTATTTTCTGGTGAAGTCAGATTTGTTATCATGCAGCTCCAGACAGACAGACTGCGGAGCAATTTAAATATAATAATTATTTTTGTCAACAAATATTGAATTTTGTGCGCAATTAAAAGCTGTAAGGAAGGCTGTAGTGAGAGTATAGTGGGTTGAGCCGCAAGGGCAGCTGGCTGTAACTTCAGAGCCTCTCAGTAATGACAGGCAGCAGCTGGATGGCAGAGAGGAAATCTCAGTGTCTGCCTTTGAGACTTGTATCTGATCTAAAGAGGAGTCTGCTTGGTGTAGTGTCTCCTGAACAATAACAGCGGCGGTGGCCAGGCTATTAACAGAACTGTCCCCGGCAGGGCCAAGTGCTCCCTGCTCCTCCTCCACTATATCCACACTTACAATGTAATGCTGTAATCCTTCCTGTGAAATTTATTATGAAGCCTATAAATCTTTCCAAGCCTGCGCCTCATTTCCCCCTTTAGCGGTGCAGCTGGGAAGACCTGAGTTCCTCTGTCCCCTTTTCCTCTGCCGGAGCAGCAAGATGTTTTCTGAGAGCCACTGTCAGTCTTCTGCTGCTTCATTACAGCAAGTCCAAGAGGCCAAGTTCATCCAGTGTGCTGGGTCACTCTTCTGACCCATATTCTGTTTGTGGTCTTGCCAGAAGGTAAACTCTAATCAAGAGCCAAAGAGTAATGTAAGTCTGGCTGGCTTTAGTGCTGCTGCACACGCACATGGAAATTAACCCAAGACTGGAATCTGAATGTAATGTCAGTTAACCAAAATGTCTCAACAACTGAACAAATTTTTGTACTGACATTCACAGTCCCCAGAGGATGAATCCTACAGGCTTTGGTGATCCTCTGACTTGTGCTTAAATATGCCAACAATTATTACAAGATTACAATTTAATTTAGTAGACGGTTTTATCCAAAGCGACGTACATAGGTAGGTAGGCGGGGCAGCATTAGGGTCCTTGCCTAAGGGTCCTCACTGGATACCTGCACCCTGACCAGGATTTGAACCACCGATCTCCCATGCCAAGGTCTGTGGTGTTACTCACTGAGCTATCCAGCTGCAATTATTAGCTGGATTGCCATAAAATTCAAAACAGATATTTATGTTGCCAAAAAGATTAATTTAGTGATCTCTTGACTTTTCCTGTAGCAGCAGGTCACCAGCAGGTCAAACATTTACTGATCGTGTGAAACATCTCATCATCTATTCAATGGATTAGCATAGAATTTGGTAACAACATTCATTGTTCACAAATTATGACTTTTGAAGTCTGGCTCACCAGAAGTAGACTTCGGGTATATGTCTGCCTTTTCACATTTCATGCAGCTTTCTCCTCTCTTTCTACTATCTGTGTGTTATTAAGTTAAAAATATTAAATGCTATGGGAAACAACTACCACAACCTCCAAGCAGCAGTCTAAAGTTAAAAAAATTTGCCAAAGATTTTCTTTTTTTTTATGTGAATTAATCATTTTAATGATTACGTGTAATTGTCCCAACAAATTCAATTCCCCCATTGCTATTTTGTAGGGGCATCATTGCTGCACCCTGGACTTAGCACCACCCAGGACAAAAGTTACTGGTTTAAAGAAATACAAACACACCAAAGCATTTTTCCTCCCTGACTGCAGAATGACATCAGCCAGAGCTCCAGAACTGACACAGTATCGTGGAGATGTGGAAGTTTGGCCATGCAAGAATATAAATTTGGTAATTGCCACCAGCAGGCTGTTATTAAAACAGTAAAGATGGAATGATCAGTAAATTTGGTTCAGATATTGATGGTGGAATCCTTTTGAATCCATTGTTTTGTAATTTGCTTACTTTTTTTGTATTTTGTAAATGATGGTCCCATTTAGAATAAAATAGACAATAAAGCAGGGTATGTTTTAGGCTGGAGCTACTTTGTGCTTGACAGGTTAGTATCACTGTGTTTAATATCCTTGAGTTCTCAATCAGCTCCGCTTTGGTTGTTAGATCTAGTTTCAAAAGAGCAAGATGGCGGTGGCCTAATTCTCAAATCGAGGTTTCATAACTGTAGTCTACAAACCAATGGGTAACGTCACCATAGTTGCATCCGTCTTTTATATGCAGTCTATGTTAATAAATGTTTGCACGCTAATGTGCTAAATTAACCTAAACATCAGCATTGTCACTGTCAGCATGTTAGCATTTAGCTCAAACCAAACAAACAGCCTTTCTTTTGATTCTTGGTCATGTTTCTTTTTTGAAATTGTACATGTTCCACTTAATTGGTCTTTTGACTGATGTATTGGTGCTGTTTCCACCTTTTTTATTGATCTCATTTAGACAGTCCCTCAAAGGTCAGAGGTCAAACCTGAGTGATGGAATCTGTAGCCTGTAGTGATTGCAGTGTAGACCTGTTGACCTGTGCATTGTCTAAGTCTGCCTCAGGTTCAGTGGCCTGATGGGTTGAGGTGAGCACGGTCAACGATGCTCCGTCACTTGCTGCCGTCTGAGGAATTTTACATCCATACAAATGCATGCCTGGAAGGGGCCCTTAAAAGCCATTGAGTGTGAAGTCAAAGTGTGGCATAAATTTTACTAAGTTCCTTCTCCTGATGTGGTTATTATGTCGGAATTTGTGTTGAAACAGGAGGTTTCAAACAGCTTTAATGTGAGTGACCTACTGTACGTCTGCATTAATAAAAAAACAGTATCTGCTGATTTATACGGTGTTGAAAGAATATGGAAAGCACTGTTTTCACATGCAGGCACAATTTATCACCTCTGGGAGTTTTTTTTGTTACAGAGGTTCCTCTAGTCCAGAGAGAGCAGCACACATGATGGTCTGACCAGCTGAGGCGTTTACTGCTCTGGTGTCCACTTGTTAAATGGAATCTTTCCTGTTTATGTCTTAATGTCCTGATCTGATTCCCACTGGGTTTTCTCCTGTTTTTATTAATGGCACTTCAGGTGTGCCAACACAAGGGGAAAACTTCGTTCTCATGCAAGGTCACGCTGTTTTTGACATCTATCCACAAACAATGTCTAACACAATAGACCGTAGGCGTAACACAGTTTCTCAGACTCAACAGTTCGCAGCGCTGCCTCCCAGTTGACCAGCTGACCACAGGAGAGTTCAGTCTCCAGACTCTGTGTGGTTTCCTCTGCCTGGAAGGATACTCCACTACCTCCTGTTTACGCTTTAAACTGGACCCCAAAGAAAGTGATGGGGACTGTGGAGGCAAATGCCTGGACACAGCAGGGGGCAGGCGCGGCAGCCCGTTTTTAGACCGGTGTCATCCTGCTATTGTGGGTGCTTTAGCCAAGAGTGGCATTGAGGTCCACAGGGGGAGGAACAATCACTGCACTGCTGCACAGAGCAATCAGTGCCTTAAGGCCAGAGCTGACGAAGGATCGTGTCTGCAAAAGAGGAACAAAAGCCACTCTGACCTCTTGGAGCCTCTCGGCAGCCGCTCGAAATTGTAAATCGGTCAAAGCTGACTAGTTAGAATGATGATAATACAGATCAAAGTACGAGATAAGAGTCACTTGGAGATGTGTCAAATTGTACTTGGCTCGGGTTCCCATATTGTTTATTGTGTTCACTTATACAGACATCCAATTTTGAATCAGTGAATCATCCTGCCTGAAATAAGCGCCAACTGACGGGTTTATCGGACCACGTCGTCCAGAGTGGAGGGGCAGGGCGTGGATCTGTCACGGCCTTGTTAGATTAGAGGCTGGTCTGGACTTGGGAGACAGATTTGACCAGTGCCCTTCTCTCTGCTCCAAGGAGGTCCAGCTGATGGATGGGCTCTAATCAGCAGCAGACAGACCTGCCACAGGAAACATCTCCACATCACGTTTACGGAAACCAGCACTTCTCCAGGGAGCCGCTGATAGCCGCACAGGGAGGGGGGGAGGGAGGCGCAAAACAATTGGATTCTCCCTCATTTTCTGAAAAGAAAATCAGCAGGCTGTCGACTTTTCACTAAGCAGAATATGATTTACAGGCCTGCTGCCAAGTGACATCTTTGAACAATACAGTAGTCTCGAGCTTGATTGTCTTGGAAACAACAGCCAAAAACTTATTTTGGGAATACACAGCTTGTTGATTTCCCATTGCATTCTCTGTAAAGTTCCAACAGCTCCTAATGCAAGAGCTCGACATTCTGGGACATACGCTTACTCACTTTTTAGTCAAGAGTTAGATGTTTCCTTAGTCTGCGTACCATGAAGAATGGAAACTGACCGAAAATTCTAGCCTTCTGATATGACATGTTAATCACTGAGTTTTAGAATTGCTAGTAGGCTTTTTTTAATCTTTTGAAAGAGACTGACCAGTCTTTATGCTAAGCTAAGCTAAGCTCAAGGGGTGTTGGCTGTAGTTACATATTTATAGCACAGGGTTAATTCCTGTGCAAACGTTTCACTTCTGCATTGATTTGTTGGCAAGTTTCAGTTACAAGGACCTTTCTCAAGACATTTTAATCATAAAATGACATGATGCTTAAATATAGCCCACAGTACCACTCATGATTGCAAGATAAACCACAGCACACTCAAGATTCCCCCAAAGCATGCAACATCTCTGATCTCCTTGAAGATAATTGTATATCAAGCAGGTATGAGTGGTACTGTGGGCTGTAGTGATACTTAGTAATACTAGACTTTTATTTCAATAAGCTGGACGGCTTGGATTTGATTCAATGCACCTCAAAGGAGACCAAGAAAATGCTGCTTGTGTTGCCTTTTACTGCACAGGTCAACTTTTTTATTAAACTCCCAGCAAGAAATCAAAAATTGTATTTTCCAAAATGTCTTCCCATTCATTCAAACCTGATATCCATCCATTATCTATACACTGCTTAATCCTCTGTAGGGGCGCGGGGGTCGACCATCCCAGTCGACTCGGGTGAAGGCAGGGGACACCCTGAACAGGTGACCAGTCTATCACAGGGCTACACATAGAGACAGACAACCAAGCACACTCTCATTCACACCTACGGACAATTTAGAATAATCAGTTAACCTCAGCATTTTTTGGACTGTGGGAGGAAGCTGAAAAACCCAGTGAAAACTCATGCGTGCACAGGGAGAACATGCAAACTCCACACAGAAAGATCCCAGGCGTCCTAACCGGAACGCGAACCGGGTATCTTCTAGCTGTGAGGTGCTAACAACTGAGCCACCGTGCAGTCCAAACCTTATATAGATAATGCAAATATAATGCCAAACAAAGCTGCAGTCTGGATAGAATTTTAAATTAACCAGACTAATAGGTTTCTGCAGCGAGGAAGTTAAGACAAAGATAAGGATTAGCAAGATGCTTGAGTCTGTTTCTGCAATGCATACATTCATTATCTTTTGTTAATAACAAGAAGTTTCCTACCAGTGTTTTCTTGCTAGTGTCACAAAATAATAATTTCAGCAAGCATGCGCTGTTGTGTGTAATCTTAAATAAGGGTTAGCTGCATTTTTCCTGCTAAGATCCTATATGAAGCATCTGTCCTGTGACATTTTGTTATGCACTTTGTTTCCTGGCCAAAGGGCCTTTTCTACCTCTGACAGGTGAGGCTTCTCAACCTGCATGACAATTCCTCTCCAAAATCCCCCCCTGCAAGTCCGGATGAGCGAGGCGATGAGTCGCCATTGGCTTTGAATAGACCAATGTGTCTGCAATGTTGGAATGCTGAGAGCTGTTTGCCTTTTGGGCACGTGAAAGCTTGTCACTCCACATTTTAGTTGCAGAGATTATCCCTGAAAAGAGCCCCGGTGTCCTTCTTTCTCTTCTCCCTTCTCAAACTCTCTGACCTTGATCTTGCTGTCAAGCAGCCTCCTGCCCTCTGCATGGACCCATGCAGTCATCGCAGCTGTGAGGGGGAAGATCTTCTGCCCTTTAATCATAGATATTTCAGCATGACGGCAATCAGAAAAGTGTTCTACTTTGTTAAGTCATTGTAAGTGAATTGTAATTAGATGATTTGTTCAATCATACCTGTATTTGTGGATCATGTGTTGTAAAGTCTGTGGTTTTTTCAGGAGTTGTCTGACCTTTCTTTCTACTTGTATGGAAGGTAAGGGAGCAGGTTTAGACCTGCCCTCTCAGCCCTAATCCTAAAGACCCTCAGGGTTGCAGCCACCTCAACCTTCTGTTCAAAAAACATCCAGTCTTCATAACACTCATGAAAGCAGGTACATATCTTCCTCTATGTTCTGCTCAATTTACAAATAAATATCTCAAAACACAGCTGACATTCAAGTGTAACGTAAGGTCTGATCTTTCAGGACAGGCCTGTAGAGCAAGGGTCACGGACAAGGGCACCCCTGGTTGATGAAGGCACACCACCCTAAACAAAGACCAACAAAGGCAGGAAGGGCTGAGCCGGTGAACCCTACACCCAGGCCAAACCACTGCATCCATCCTATGCATAGAGTGTCAGCAGAGTGTGATGGGTAGTGCAGAATGTTTTTCCTGTTTAAGTATTCCCTCTAAAATGATTCTCCCCCCTGCAGTACAGTGTAAACACTCGAAAATCCAGTGGCTCTGATGTGGATATTTAGACTTCAAAAGGTAAAAGTGTAAATACAGCTTTGTGGGCGGCTGTTTATTAGGTGAAGGAGGCCATTGTTACAGACTTTGTTCTTCTTGACAGCAAATGGAGGAAGACATTGGTTAGAAGCAGGAGAGAGCTGCTCCTGGATTTTAGCCACATTAGCTGCATAAAGGGATGAAAATGTCAGGCAGCCGGCCTGGCTACTACTTTTGTTTGGATTACTGGATGGATTGTTGTGTATTTTTGTATAGGCAATCATGAACGTCACATAAAGAATCCTAATGACTTTGATAATTTTCTAAGAGATTGACATGACTTGACAGTTATTGGATCCATTTCCAATAAATTTGATAAGTTTCCATGATGCTATTGGAATGATTTTGAAGACTTTTCATCACCATCATGACTTCATAATTTGACTTCATCCAGCACTTTGTAATATGAACTAATGACTGCAAGACTAATGATGTTCAAGCATCAACATCAACGTCAGCTGTACTTTATAGTGGTGAAACGGATCATAGTTTATCTGTGATCCATACAAATCTCCACCCATGCATGTGAACCACAGATTATTTGCAAAGTTTAATCATCATAGTGTGAGATGCATGTTTACTCACACTGTTACTTTTTAAATTAACTTGAAGGGCTCCAACAAGTCCTCCACCAAGACCAGTTCCCAATCTTGAAATTTTAAAGAAAGTGATCTGGATATGCAGCAAAATTTACTCGGCCATGCTGCACCTCTCCACAAAGTTTTATCGATTTTATGAATTTGTAGTTTTTGTGTAATCCTGCTTACAGATAAACAAACTGTCAAACAAATAACACTAAAAACATGTGTCTCCTGCTGCTTGAATGTTGTTGCACAGTTGCAGTGATGCAAAAAATGCAAAGCAGTTGTGTGTTCACATGAATGGGGCATGTTAAAGACAGTTGATAGTGGCTGTCATATACAGTTGTGAACAAAATTTTGCATGCCATATGTATCATGGCAGTATTGAGTTTCCAATGAAATGAAAGTGCCTAGTTGAGGTGAAAATGGCCAAAGGACGCTTTAGCAAATATTAGCATTTCTGTACATATATTTTTGACCCAGCAGATTTTGTCATATTTCCAGAAGAACTATAATAAATCTATGGAAGAACCAACATGTGTGATTGTTTTTTGTGTGACAAAGACACATGTGTTTCAGTGATTCATTAAAGAAAAATCAGAGTTATAGAAGTCAATGGAAACTCAAGACTACCATGATATACACTGATCAGGCATAACATTATGACCACCTGCCTAATATTGTGTTGGTCCCCCTTATGTGGTCAAAAATGCTCTGAACCATTGGGCATGGACAAGAGGACCTCTCAGGGTGTCCTATGGGGTCTGGCACCAGGACGTTGGCAGTGGATCCTTTGGGTACTCTGGCTTGTGCAGTGGGGCCTCTGTCAATCAAACTTGTTCCACTGCATCCTGTTGATGCTTGATCAGAATGGGGTCTAGGAAGTTTGGAGGTCAAATCAACATCTTGGGCCATTGTCATGTTCCTCAAGATGTTCCTGATTGTTTGATGTTTTTGCCATGTGGTGGGGTGCATTATCCTGCGGGGGTAGACCAGTGACATCTGGGATTTCCATTTGCATGAGGGAATGTGCTTGTTCTGGGAAAATGTTTATTTGGGTGTCTAAGACTCATCAACACGGATGTTACAATCCAAGGTTTTCCAGCAGAACACCACATAGTACCAATATGATCAATGTTATTCACTTCACCTGTCAGTCGTCATAACGTTGGGGCTGATCGATGTATCTGCTTTGCTGAATCGAAATTATTGGATTATATTGGTATTTTGGATGTTCAGTACTGTATGAGAGTACCTGATTCTTCACTGGAGTCACAAAGTTGCCCTTCATCCTCCAGTCTACAAAGTCAGGGGGAGGGCCAGTCCTGCTGACGTGACTCCCTTTAGTGGCCGAACAGTTCTACAAGACATCAGAATCATAAGATGATAAAGAAAACTGTATGAAAGCACCAGCAGTTTGTAGTGTTGTCAGATGTTTTATACCTGAGGTTTTGTCGAAAGGTAGAATTTCCTGAATTCCTCAAAGGTCATGTCTGAGAACTGGTTCAGGCCCACTAGATTTAAAAATGAACAACTCGCCTTTCATGACTGTGTAACGTGATGAATATAATGTTCAAATCTGCATTATGAGGCTGAAGTTAGTGCAGAGCTGTACTTTACTTGTGAAGGAGTGATTCCCAGCATTGTGATGATCAATTATTCTCCTATTCTCAGTGAATACGTGGAGCCGGTGGTAATACTCTTCAGTGTCATAGGCTTTGTTGTGCTGCACATCCAAAGCAGAAATGAAAACGCACATACCAGAGAAAGAAGTTTCAAAACATGCAAAATACAACAATTTCAACAATTTCCTCACAGTATTATGTACATACCTGCTGCATCCATTGTTTGAAATGATATTCCTCTGACAGGACACAGAATGAAACCATCAGTAAATAAAGATGCATTTCCAGCTTTCAAATACAGTCCTGAAGCCCGTCATGGCACGAAAATATAATTAAATGCATTTGC
>OMNN01088058.1:0-12619 GCA_900302755.1 Chromis chromis
GTAAGGCTGAACGATTTATCGTTTTCTGATCGAAATCGCGATTTCAGAAAACACGATCATGTGATCGCCAAAGCTGCGGTTTTTAGCAGTGCTTCTCCTGACTGACCCAGGAGCTGTTGTGTCAACTAATTTACACATACAAGCCGTCTCCCTCCCACCCTGCCAAGCTCACCAATCAGAAGCGGCTTGCTGCTCATGGACAGGTAACGCTAACCAATCAGAAAAGCCTGCTCCACATGCTCTTTAATTTCCGCAATGGCTTCAGCTGGAGAAGACGCGGAGTTCAGGGATTTAATGAACAAGAAAAATAGCACGTTGGTCATTTGGGAGTATTTCGGGTTTGAGGCTGTAGACGTGCACCAGAAACAGGCACTCTGTAAAACCTGTCGCGCTCAAGTTGCGACGTCCAGCGGAAACACAACGAATTTATACCGACACTTGAAAAATCACCACAGACATTTGCATGACATGCATGAAAAATCACGTGAATGCTGTAAGTAGTACCTGCTGTTTTTTTCCCCGTGTAAAGCTATGTATGTAGCCTACTGTCGCCATACAAAAAAGTTCATTCACCGTGTTTACATAGAAAATACATAAATTTATCAGCCGAGACGAGCCGCTGCGTTTCTCTTAGCTTTGTATCCCTGCATCGACTCGACTCGACTCGGCTCGGCGCACCATGTTCTGGATCCAGGAATTTTTTGAAGGATTCAAAAGTGGAAATGAGCTGCTTGGTGGAGCCCTGCGCTCTCTGAGTGCTTTTCTAGTTTCATATTACTTTCATCCTGTTCCCTTTCAATTGGGGGCTTTGTGTATTTACTATCTTACTTTTAATGATAAAACGGGTCACTACTATCGTTTGGGCATATAAAGTGGTTATCTTGGAACTAATGCTTGCTTGTTCACACACTCTGTTACTACAGCTCACCTGTTCCTTCCATACTGACAGGAGCAATCCTCTCGTCACTCCTGGTTCTGCATCTGACACTAACCACATTTTAAAAATGGTCGTAATTCTCAGCACAAATGTCCCCTTTTTACAAAGCATTCTGATCCATTCAGGTCAGTTTCATTAATGTAGTGCTGAATCATCTAGCATCTCAGGGCACTTTTCACATAGAGCAGGTCTACACCATACTCTTCATTATATTAATTCTAATAATATTCACTCAATGAGTAATCCAATGAGGAACGGCCGGTCTGTTACAGGCTGTTGGCTGGAACGTTTGTTTTTTTTCTTTTACCCGAAACGCAGCCGCGGTTGACCGCAGCAGCCTGCCGTCGCTAGCGAGCACAGACTAGGTCAATGATTTACCGTATTGGCCCGAATAGACGACGCTGATGTTGGTGTTAGTGGTAGAAGACGTACTTCAACTGTTTCATTCATTAAACTTCTAATATCAAACAGTAAAAATACTGTCAAAGTCCTGCATTAATTTTATACTCAAAAGTAAAGAATGAAAGAGGTTTTATCAGCACAATGTACTGACATTTACTTAATATCTGTTCAAGGTAGGTTGTGATATAAAATATAGAAGCACATTGCATAATGTTTTATTTTGTGGGTAAAACCTGTGACATTGTCCACACTGCTCTGATCATCCAATCAACACAACATTACTGTCTATATAAATTTTAATTTTAAAGTATTCTTAAAGTAGCCTACCAATAAGAATACTGTTAAAGTACTGAATCAATAAGCAGAAGCAGTAAAAGTAGTAGTACTGTTAAAATCTTAGCGACACCCATCCCTATGCACCTGTGTCCCTGTAAAAAAGTGACTGGGGTAATTCCTTTGATGGAACATTTGCACACAGACAGGTAGGTGACCACTGTTATTAAAATCATGTCTTCGGAAAACTTGCCAAATTCAGCATGTAGATTGCTAGTGTGGAGGTTGTTGTACTGTGGATAACTGATTGAAGATAAGTTTCTCAAGAACTTTTGCGATGGTATAAATAAAATACAAAAAAAATATACAAATAAAAATGGGTGACATATGGGTGGCATTGAATGAGCACAGACAGATGGAATAAGTCAGCAAGCACTACTGCTTGATTTTTAACTCGCACAGAGCATTACAAACATCAATTGGCAAGATTCTTGTGAGCCATGAAGTGATATAGTTTGAGAAAACAAGAATTAAAGTGTTGGGATCCAAAGACAGAGGGGCTGTGGCAAAGGTGGGGCTATAGCTAGCACAGTCGTCTCACAGCTCGATGGTCCTTGGTGTGGAGTTTGCATGTTCTCCCTGTGCCTGCATTGGTTTTCAATGGATGCTCTGGCTTCCTCCCACAGTCAAAAGACATGCTTAGGTTTAAATGGTGTCTTTTTTGTGTTGGCACTGTGATGGAAAATTGAACAGTTCAATTTAATCCAAAACTGTCAAGGGTTATGAAAATTCTGAGAGAAACTATCTTTATAATGGCTATCTTTAGCATTTCTTGTTTTAGTCTTACATAAATTCCTCAGGTCTCTGTAGGCTTCCCAGTCAGCAGAATCTTTACATAAAATGTATCAGATAACTGTAACGGTTTTGTGCATTATCAACAAAAAGGAGTTAACTGAAATATATCTGAGTTTGTATTAATTAAGTCTTGAATAAAGTAACCTACATATAAACAAAACATACAAAATATAACAGTGATTACTAAAATAGTCTGACATAACACCAGATTTAGTTATCCTTTCAGAGTTAGAAATCAGAATCCTATCTAACAAAGATAAAGGTTCATAATCCACTCTAGTAGGCTCATCAGTTAACTGAATAAGGTTTACACTACTGAAGAAGTTTCTATCGTTGGAGGAAGAACCATCAAGCCTACTGTTAAAGTCAACCAGAATAATCATTTCCATTATGACTTTTCCATAGCAAAGGGGATTTGTAAAACGGTAACACACAGATAGCAGGAGTGGAGGAGAACGTAATATGAAATGTGTGGAGAAATAGCAGACTTTCTCCTGAAGTCTACATCAAGTAAGTCAAAGTAGTGATTTAAACATTGCGGTGTTATGTTCTTAAGTAAATCACAGCCAAAAGAACGTTCAATAAATCCCACTAATTGAAACTTTTGGGGTTATAGAATAATCTAACAGCTGTACTTCTCTTACTATCACTCTTACTCTCTCTCACTCTCTTTAGTGTGTCATGGCTGTCCTACTCAGACGTGGGTTCTTCATCGCCCGACACCATGCCCTTGGGCAAGGCAGCAGCTCAGTCTGCCACCCTGCACTGCCTGCTGTTCTTCTAGGTAGAGTAACCTGTTAGATGCAGTGTTAATATGTCCACCTGTGATAGAAGAATGTAGGCTGTAGCACTGTGTAAACTACAGTGACGAACATTTCAACAGAATGACACACACTATGTGTCTCTGTCTTTTGGTTCTTCGTTGCAACATTTACTACCAAAATCCATATTGTTTCTGAGAGCAACATTAGCAGCAGGAGGAGCTGTTCCTGTTTAAAAGACCCTCAGGAGGAGGAGGGGTGGTGGTGGCGTAGGCCACATAAATGAGATTCATCTCTCTTGTTAGACTTTTGTTGGACCATTATTTTTTCACTACGTTTTCTTATTTGTGACTCAGGTTTCCTTCTCACTTGCTGTTTACTTTTGTTTTTCACTCTCTGTTTGGGTAGGCTTAGGCAAAAAAAACCTAAGTTGGTCATGTTTAGGGCAAAGATAATTGTTTGGGTTAAAATACCATACCAATACCATTTTACAACATTAAGCAAGTTACTAGGCAAACTTGTCATTGCCTGAAAGGAATAACAGTAAAGATACAAACAAAGAACATTGGGCTTTGGAATCATGACATTATCCACAGGTTTTTTCGGGTCTATGGAGCTACTCTCCACATGGAAAAATGATGCTTAAGGATACCCAGTGCATTCAAAGGTTATGCCAAGGGGTCTTCACAAAGTGGCCATATGTGAAGAGCTGGGAGTAAGACTGGGCTCACTGATCACATGCTATATTTTACAGTTATTCCTGATTATGACTCCAAGATACACAGACTCTAACTTGGGGCCCGGCACAGATGAATAATCTGCTTTTTTTCTGGCAAGGAGTCATGGCCTCATGCTTGATGGTGCTGACTATAATCCCAGCCACTTCACACTGTACTGCAAACCACTTCCGTCCATGCTGACCAAGCCACACAACCATGTCATCTGCAGGAAAGCAGTCCTCAAACCAGACACTCACCTAACCCCAACTGCACCTTGAGCTCCTGTCCATGATATTTAAATCATGACATGGGACAACCCTGATGAAACCCAACACTTGATCACACAAACTGATATCATAGTCAACATCACATAAAAGAGCAATTTTGATGTCATAAGAGTCAAACCTAAATCCTAATGACATCTGGAGATCTCTGCTCAGTGTTAAATTCAAAGAGGTTTTTTGGTGAGCCTTGATGCTGCAGTTTGTCCTGAATTACTAGTAGAAAGTCCATTATGAAGTTCTCAGGCCAGAATGAATTCACAAAGCATTGTGGTAATGATTAAAATTAATGCAGTCAATCAATTAATATTTAATTGGGTGAATTACACTAATAGGCTGTTAATTATGATTAATCACAAATTTAAAATACTAGCATCTGCTTATATTTTTTGGTGAGATAAACAAATACAATGGTAAAATGCCTGACAAACTAGTTTTGTTTTTACCTTATTACATCTTATATTAATTTTGATCATTTCTGAATTAGAATTAGAATCTCTTATTTTGCTGAGTGAAAAAGTCTTAGAGAGTACTCGGCATTGCCCACAACATCCATAATGAACTGACTTAATTAACAGACAGCCATATAAAGAGCAACTACAAAGTAATGTCTGTTACAGACTGAAAGTACACAGTTTGCTTGTAGCTACTCACCTAAATAAATCCCACAGTGAGTAGGCCTATTTTATGACGAGGTCTGCAGTTATGCAGAAAGATTGCTGATATTTAGCTAGTTAGCATGCTTAGATAGTTAGTTAGCATGTACCAGATTTACCATCCCTCTCGCTTCCTTTGTCCCCTTTCCCCCAATTTTCCCTCTCCCTGCCTTTCCCCCTGTCTGTTTGCCACTCACCCATAAAGGTGTGAACCTGGGCAACAGTTGTATGCACAGTCGCTCTCATCTCAGCTGCTGAAGCTTGTAACTCCTTCAGAGGACTCGTGCCCTGGTGGCCTCCTTTACTAGTTTCTCTCGTGCATGGTCACAACATTCTCTTGGCAGATTTACATATGTGGCATATTCCTTCCATTTCTTAATAATGGATTTAACTGTAGTCCAAGGATATTCACTAAACTTTCTTGCGTCTGTCCGGACTTATCCCTTGCAATACCCTTTCCATGGACTTGTTTGGAGCATTCTTTTGTCCTTATGGTATAGTTATAGTACTGATTCATAAGTCTCTGGATCTTTTAGATACAGGTGTCTTTATACTTCACTTCAGACACAACCATTGCACTCAGATGATGTCCATTTCACTAATTGTGTTGTCACGGCGGATCTGAGAACCCAAATGCAGATACGGAGTGGACACAGACAGTTCCCAGCAAAAGGAAATAATTACAAAATAAATACACACAGGGTGAAAATCTAAGAGGAAATACCAATTAGGCTGAACGTTTGGGGAAAGGGAACAAAATCACAAACTAACAGATAAAGGTAAGAACTAAGGCTACCAAATATAACCAAAAGCTAGCGGCTAAGCTAGGCAACAGGATCAGGTCAACTGATATGACAGGCAGGATAACTAGGGCAGTGGAGTGACTACACTGAGGCTTGGTAACAGGCTCAGATAAACAGGGTAGCAAACAGGATAACTAGGGCAGAGGAACTTAGGGTGATGGCAAGGAACATCCTGGACAGGTCGCCAGTCCATCACAGGGCCACACAGAGAGACAGACAACCAAGCACACTCACATTCACACCTATGGACAAGTTAGAATCACCAATTACAGCTGCAAGCAGTGTCGGACGGGCCCTCGCACCCCCACGCATGTCGGGACGTGGCGAATGTTGAGGTGTGCCATATCTCAACCTGCTGTACACGTGCACTGAATTTCATGTTTATAGGACAAAGCAGTGCTTTTATATGAATGTTTGAAAATTCCTAGGTGGCGCTGTGGAGCCATTTGCGATATCCATGCACTTAAATCTGTTCATCTTGGCCTGCTCTATATGTGTACCAATTGTCATGTTTGTAGGAGAATCCAGTGATGTTTGGCCACGCCCAAGTGTTGAGGGATAGCCTGTCATCAAGCATATGAAGTTTCATTCACATCTGATCATGTACAGTGAAGTTATGAGCATTTCATTTTTCATGGCCAAATGCTCAAAATGGCTGCCCTGTCATGTCCACACCGTGTGACACAGCTACGAGATTGTAATAACTTTTCATCCTGAAGCCAGCCAATTTCATCAAGATCAAACAAAAATCCTGGGAGGAGTTCGTTGTGTTCGCAGTGGAGCTGTTTGGAATTTCAAGTGTGCAAATCTGTTCGTCTCGGGACACTGTACATGTGTACCAAATTTCATGTTTGTACGATAAAGCAGTGCTTTTATATGAGTATTTGAATATTTCTAGGGGGCGCTGTGGAGCCATTTGACCACGCCCATTCCTGAATTGTATGTCAAACATTAGTTTTTGAGACTTGTGTGGAAAGTTTGGTGATATTACGTGGATCCCTTCACCTCCAAAACTTAAGGTTACTCACGTAACCCCGGTTCTTTGATAACAGAGTGAGGTGTTTCACTATGGGAATCGCCTCGGGCGTGACCATCCACGGAAGCTCCAATGACACCACGTCTGTCCGTGACAGACAGGATGACTGTACCTTTGGCTACGCCCCCTCGTCTAGGTACAGCCAGCCTCCTCCTTTTGTAAACATTCTAAAGCGATTTCTGACCGCTTTGCAAGGAGGGTATGAAGGTGAAACACCTCACTCTGTTATCAAAGAACCGGGGTTACGTGAGTAACCTTAAGTTCTTTTTCTAACTTCGTTCGGTGTTTCACTATGGGAGATATGGCCTACTCCCGGATTGCAAACAAGGCTCCCGAAGCAGCAGGTCACAGCAGTGCCAAACGGTGACCTCAAAGGGAACCAGCAATCCTCGGCTGCAGAACTGCCTGGGTCAAGGAAGGGCCCGAGACATCCAGCCTGTAGAACCGCACAAAAGTGTGGGGCGATGCCCAGCTTGCTGCGGCACATATATCTGGACAGAGACACCTCTGAACAAAGCCCATGAGGTAGCTACACCCCTGGTGGAGTGAGCCCTCAACCCCTGTGGGGGTTGCAAACCTCTGCAGGTATAAGCCAATGAAATGGCCTCGACAATCCAGTGAGAAAGTCTCTGACTGGACACAGGCTTCCCTTTATGGGGAGTGGCCCAAGACACGAACAGCTGGTCGGCTTTACGAAAGCCAGCTGTTCTACTCACATACACTTGTAATGCCCGAACCGGGCACAAGGAATTGAGTCGCCGTTCCTCCTCAGAGGAAAAAGGCGGGGGATGAAAGGCCTCAAGCTCAACCGTGAGGCAGCTAAAGGCCGAGTTCAATACCTTAGGTACGAAGGCTGGGTTAGGACGAAACTGGACTCTAGAAAGTCCAGGAGCAAACTGTAAACATGCAGGGCTAACAGATAAGGCCTGCAGTTCACTTACACGCTTTGCTGATGTCAAAGCAAGAAGCAACACCGTCTTCAAAGCAACATATTTCATGTTCACAGCCTCCAAGGGCTCGAAGGGGTGTTGGCAAAGTGCATCTAGCACAATTGACAAATCCCAAAGGGGTACCAGGGGCTTAACCACTGGAAGTTTGCGACGTGCTCCTTTCATGAAACGACATACCAGAGGGTGTTGACCGACTGATTTGTCTCCAATACCAACATGACAGGCCGAAATGGCAGCCAAGTAGACCTTGATAGTCGAAAAAGCCTTATGCTTATCGACTAACTCTTGCAGAAAACACAAGATGTCAGGCACAGAGCATTGAAAAGGAATGATCTGCTGAGCCGCACACCACTCCTCAAATATGCGCCACTTGCAGTCATACAAAGACCGAGTGGAAGTGGCTCTAGCACATTGAATAGTATCAATCACATGTGCAGGGAGACCGGCAGCATTCAAATTCCACCTTTCACGGGCCAAGCCCAGAGCGCTACTCGGTCTGGATGAGGATGGTAAACCTCTCCGCCTGCTTGAGACAGGAGGTCCCTCCTCACGGGGAGGGGCCACGGTTGGCCCTGCAAAAGCTGCATTATTTCCGCCATCCAGGGTTTGGATGGCCACCGCGGGGCAATCAGGATGAGTGAAAGCCCCCGCTCTCTCACCCGGGCCAGGGTGGGTGAGATCAAACTGATCGGTGGAAAGGCATAGAGCAGAGCATCCGGCCATGGATGAGCGAGAGCATCCACCCCGAGTGGTGCGTCCCTGTCCGCCAGGGAGAAGTATAGCGGGCACTTTGCGTTTTCCTGCGAGGCGAAGAGATCTACGGCGGCCTGGCCGTACCTCTGCCAGAGCTGCTTCACCACTTGAGGGTGGAGAACCCATTCCCCGTACAGGGGGTTGCCCCGAGACAGCAGATCTGCCCCTTTGTTCAGGACACCTGGCACGTGTGTTGCCCGGAGAGACAACAGCCTGGTGCTGCTCCACAGAATCAACTTCTGTGCCAATCTGTGTAGCCGCAGGGAGCGGGTGCCGCCCTGGCGGTTGATGTATGCGACAACTGTTGCATTGTCCGTCTTTACAAGGACATGGTGGCCCTGAATATACTGTAGGAAGTGTTTCAGAGCAAGGAAAACAGCCCAAAGCTCCAGCACATTGATGTGTATTAGAGCCATATGCGGGTCCCATGTCCCGTTCACCGCCCTGCCGGACAGGGTGGCCCCCCATCCCGACAAGGAAGCGTCCGTCGTCAGGGTAACTCTTGCCGAGACCGCGCCCAGCGGAACCCCCGCGGCGAGAGCGCGCTCGTCCTGCCATGGGCGCAGCGCTAGGACGCAGCGCTCGTTCACTTTCACTCTGCGGTGAAGGTGTCGGCGGGGACACAGGCGTAACGCTGTGATCCACCGCTGAAAGTCTCTCATCATTAACAGACCCAGATGAACGACAGATATTACTGACGCCATGAGACCAGCGAGGCGGAGGCACGTCCTGAACGTGACCTTCGCGCCCAGCCGAAACAGTGAGAGACACTGGGAGAGCGAGCACAGCCTCTGAACCGTAACAGTCACTCTGTAAGAGAGGGAGTTTATGCTCAAACCCAGATATTCTGTGTGCTGCTGGGGTTCTAACCGGCTCTTCGCCAGGTTTATCCTGAACCCCAGTGTAGTGAGATGAGAAATGACAGTGCTCGTGTCCGTGGCTGCGCGCTCCCGGGACGCGGAGCATATCAGATAATCGTCTATGTACGAGAATATTCTGATCCCGCTGCTCCGAAGAGGAGCCAGCGCGGACTCCACACATTTGCAAAACACCCTCGGAGCCAGTGACAGCCCGAAAGGAATGACCTGATATTCGTATGCTGTCCCTCCGTAAGCAAACCGGAGATATTTCCTGTGCGCAGGGTGTATAGGAATGTGGAAATACGCGTCCGAGAGATCGATTGTGGTGAACCAATCCTCTCTGCGTATCGAGCGGCAAAGCACTTTGTGAGTGAGCATCCTGAATGTAAATTTCCGTAAGTGTTTGTTTAACACACGGAGATCGAGAATGGGACGCAGAGCCGTGGACCCCTTCTTTGGGACAAGGAAATAGCGGGAGTAAAACCCCCGCTGACATACGCTGTTTGGAACAGCTCGTATCGCTTGTTTGCTCAATAGGGATGTGATCTCGTCCTGTAGGACTTGAGCTGCATCCCCTTTGGCCACTGAAGGCAGCACCCCGTTGAAAGTGGGTGGTTTCATAGCAAACTGAAGTCTGTACCCTTGAGAAATAGTGGACAGAATCCATGGATGAACTGCGCATGCGCGCCACTGCTCCAGCCGAACAGTGAGCGGTCCCATGAACATGCTCGGTGACGTCACTCCCCTGACAGGAGCTGGGACGTCTGCATAAGAAGGAGCGTGAGCTCCCTCTTGTGGCGTAAGCCGGACAGTATTCAAATTTAATTGAATTGTGTTTTTTTGAACAAAACTCGCCCTTAGCCCGTGGCCTGGGTGCGAGTGTGTGAACTTTATTTTGGCAAAGCATGCTTGGTGACTTTGACATTGCTCCTGACTCAACCCCTGCAACGCCTGAGGGGTGAGTGAACAGGAGAGGACGTCTGGCAAACTGACCAGAGCCTCTGAACTGGAGCTGGGGTCCAACACTCTCCTTCTCTTGTGTGGAGGGGGACAGAGAGAAGGACACAACTGTTAGGTTGTGCGCTTTTTCTTCCCCTCCCCGGGGTGAGAGGAGCGGTTTTTAGCCGCTGCTGCTGCGAAGGAGTGTTTGCCCCATGGTTTGGGATTTCCTGACCGCTGCTGTTCATTCTGCTGTCCAGCTGCCTTTTGCGGCCTGGGGCCTGCTCTGTAGCCCCTGGCACCGGCTCCTGCAGGAACGCTCGGTCTCTGAGTCTGTGCTGGACGAGAAGGCTGCTTTCGAGGCAGGCACAGGTTGAAGGCTTCGCCCTCCTCTTTACGAAGAGTGCTGGTCGCCTTCATTTTTTCCAGTGCTGGCCCAAACAGACCCTTGGTGGGGTCATAGGTCGCATCCATGACCTCTGCCTTCTGTGTGTCGGTCAGTCCTGAGTGGTTAAGCCATAGACCACGCTCACCTGCAACAGCAAGTCCCATCACACGGCCGCAGCCCTGGACTGCTCCCCGTGCTGAGCGCAGAATGAGGTCATTCACCACACAGATTTCATCCCAGAGGACCGGGTTGGGTGTCCCCGAGTCCAACTGCTGGCCCATGTCCTCAAGTATTTCCCCCTGGTAACCGGACAGTAAAGACACGGTGTTCAGCACACACGCAGTCTGAGCGGCGTATTTGTACATCCGCTGAAAGATGGAGGATGTGACTCTCTCCATCTTGTTGGGCAGGGAAACATTACTTGAGGCTGAGACGGTACGGCGGTTAGGATGCAGGTGATATGCCAATGAAGGCTCCACCGCTGGGGGTTCAGCTAATCCCAGCTCCTTCATCCCGTGTATTTCCAGCTTTGAGTAGCCCTGAACTGGGAGCTTACTCTTCAGTGGGCTGGACCAGAACCGGCTCATCTCCTTCATGCATGCGGGTACAGCAGGAAGGAGCTGCTTCGGAGGCGGTTGGGCCGGTGGGAGCCGCTTGCCGTCATAGAGGTCCCTCACCCCTCCTTCTGCGTCCACAGCCGCGGGCCAGGGTATGTTGAGCCTGGCGGCGGCCCGTTTGCATACCTCGTACAGGTTATTGTCCACAGGGGACGTTGTTTCTGACGCACTGGGGGGTCTGGACTGGGCCAGTGGAAATGTGGAGTCCTCCTCCACATCATCCATGTCCACAGCCTCGAGGAGGTCAGAGGTAGCATCGCCCTCTGCGTCCTCTTCGCCTGGGGCCATGTCGAGGAGGTCCCCGAACAATGGCGGCATCGTATCATCTGATACGGCATCCATCACGTCCGCCCAACTCATGCTAGGTCGTGACTGATGGGCATCGGCTGTGGTGGTAGGGGTGGCTTGTGTCAGGCATGGGTCCTGAGAGTTGGCCACCGCTACTCTGAGTCTCCTCTCCAGTATTTTCTCCGGCATTGATGCGCAATGCTGGCAGAAATCACGGTCCGCCAGCGCTGTCTGAGCGTGTTTAGGGCCCATACAAGCGATGCACATCGGGTGAGGGTCCCTCCCTGAAATGCTAGACCCGCACGACGCGGGGCAAGGGCGGGATGCAACCTCTTTGGACTTCGGGTCCGACCCTTTGGCGGGGGTAGGAGCCGAGGACATAGTGCCAATAACTGGGAAAAGAGACCAGAAAAGTTCAGTGCTAGTCGTGCCGCGAAGCAAACACGACCGGGGAGACCGACACACGGGGTTTATACCGTAGCCGGGTTCGGTAAGTCTGCCCGCCGCAACACGTTAGCAGAACTTTGCACTACAGAATCAGCCAACAACTTAATGCTAACCGATTCGAAGAGAGACGGTAACAACTTAATGTCACCGCTAAAGCTAGCCTTGACGGTAGCCTGATGAAAAGGCTAAGTCAGTCAACAAATTAATGCTAACTAACTCGGCCGATAAGCTAAACGGTTAGCGGTGCGTAAGTAAATTAATACAAGCAGCCTGGAAATGCAGCTCGCCACTACGCGGACGCTGCACTACCAGTAACCGTGCAATAGCTACTAATACAGTTCGTGAGAACTTACTCAGCGTGATCCGATCCAAAGCCGGCAACTGCGCTCGTCAACGATGTCCTTTACGGCTCGTCTGTGAACAGTTAAACAGAAGCTAGCTAGATGGCCAGAAAACTGCTGAGGGAGCTAGATGTGGCTTCCACGCGGGAAGAAAGCGAGAATGTTTACAAAAGGAGGAGGCTGGCTGTACCTAGACGAGGGGGCGTAGCCAAAGGTACAGTCATCCTGTCTGTCACGGACAGACGTGGTGTCATTGGAGCTTCCGTGGATGGTCACGCCCGAGGCGATTCCCATAGTGAAACACCGAACGAAG